>CAJNJA010011809.1:7191-18694 GCA_905231915.1 Symbiodinium necroappetens | reverse complement strand
AGGTAGGTCTTTTTCGGCTACAGGTACTCCTCGAATCAAGCCTGAAATTTCAGACCCTAAGCCTCCAAACCACCTAAAACCCAACCATGTTCCCCAATGCTTCCGACTCCGACACCAGCGACACCTCCCTGTGGCCTGTGACTGTGAAAGCCGCCTCTGCCCTTACTTATAACCTTACTGGCTAGGTCTCCAAGTAGCATGTTGCCCACAGTTGAGCCCTAAACCCCAAACCCTGAACCTTAAATCCTAAACCCTAAACCCCTAAGCCCTAGACCCTCAACGCAAAAACCCTGAACCCTAAATCCTAAACCCTAAAATACCCAAAACCCTAATTGACAATTGATGGGTTCTTAGGGGGTTTGTGGTTGTTTGGGCGTCAGGATTTAGGCCTCTGCATCAGCCTTATGCCTTAAGCCCTAAAGTTCCCAGGCAGCAGCCGTGGGCCTTCGAGGGCTTAGGGTTTAGGGGTTTAGGGGTTTAGGGTTTAGGGGTTTATGGGTTTAGGGTTTAGGGTTGCTCCAAACTCCGGAAATCGCGAAGTCCTCATCTCCACATTTCGCACACGCCGCGGCCCCAAACTCCTCCAAGCCCTGCCTTAAAATAAAACTCAAAGCACCGCCCAAAACATGTCTAAACGCCCCCATAAGCTTCCGAGGCTTTCCCAAAAACCGGATTCCATTGAGGTCGATTCAGATTCTCGGACGATCGAGCTGGTAAAGCGCCACCGAGCTGAGAAGGGAGGGGGGGAGGGTTAGGGTTTAGGGTTTATAGGGTTTAGGGTTTAGGGTTTATGGGTTTAGGGTTTAGGGTTTAGGGTTTAGTGGGGCGAAACAGGAGAGATTTCGGACCAGAGCGCAATGAACAAGTTTCATTCAGGAGTTCAAGGCCACAAAGGGGCAAGCAGACGCCAGGTGCCATTCAGCTATGAGGCCTGCAGCCCTAAGCCGGATTGCAAAACTCAAACCATTTCTGCATTTTCGATTATCTTTAAACCAAAGCCAAGATTGGATTAATATGGGCCTGAGTCTGTAGAAATACTTTCGTCGGGGCTTCCCGGCGGAAACCCCGACCAACAAAACAGCTAAGCCCTAAACCCTAAACCCGAAGCCCTAGACCCTAAACCCTAAAAGCCCTACACCAAAAAAAGACACCAGGCAACGTGGCCCACGCCCGGCAGCAGGGCGGCCGAGGATGCTGCGATGTGATGCAGCGTCCCCGGGGTTTAGGGTTTAGGGTTTAGAGAGTTTTCAGCGTCCTTACATCGTCTCCTTCGGGCTCCGGAAATACATCCTACAGTCCTAAACTTTCCTAAGCCCTAAACCCTGAACCATGGGACTTATAAAGGCTTTGATGGGGCTTTAGAGGCTTTTTTAGAGGGTGTTGAAGAGTGGCAGGGAATCGACCTGAAACTTTAAAGGGATCCTTAATCGGATTGAAACCCTAAACCCTAAACCCTAAACCCTAAACCCCCTAAACCCTAAACCCCCTAAACCCACTAAAAAAACTAGGCTCCTTTATGGAGCCGCTTCGGCCCGGTCCAAGGCATCGGAATGGTAATGCATTGGGTTTTACGGCCTTGGGGTTCAGAGTTTAAGCTTCCGGTCTACTTCTAAGCCTCCAGCCTAAACCCTAAACACTAAGCCCTAAGCCCTAAAACCTGAACCCTAACTTCTAAACCCTAAACCCTAAGCCCTAAAGGAAACCCTAAACCTTTAAACCCCCTAAAACCCAAAACCCTAAAACCCTAAAGCCCCCGAAACCCTAAGGGACCTCCTAAGTACTTTTGGGGTGTTAGGGCTTTTTGGGTTCCATTCGTGCTTGGGGCTTCGGGCCGAGGTCTCGGAGACTCAGACCCGGACCCTTTAGGGTTTAGGGTTTAGCGTTTAGGGTTTAGGGTTTAGGGTTTAGAGTTTATGGTTTAGGGTTTAGGGTTTAGAGTTTATGGTTTAGGGTTTAGAGTTTTTAGAGTTTAGGGTTTAGGGTTTAGAGTTTAGGGTTTAGAGTTTAGGCTCCAAGCCGGCGCACTCATCTGTGAATCTGATTGCTGAGCTATCGTTCCTGCTCTGCTTCTCCCTGTCGGTAGGCTTTTGAACGTTCCTCTTATGTCTATGCCGATTGCTTGTCCTTTCCATTGCTATGAACAGTATCCTAAAATCAGTATATGACATATAAGGGTAGTCCCGCTGCAACTTTTGCCGTTCTTGCGACCATTGACTTTGTGAGTAGCTCTTCCTCTCAGCCTTGACTGAGCTTATCCACAAAGCCTCTTCATGGGTTTAGGTCTGTGGGTTTAGAGGCTTAGGGTTCAGGGTTCAGAGTCCGTTTTTTGTTGTTTGTTTTATGTTTTTTCTCCTGCTGTCTGTTGTAGCATCCCGAGATCCTAAGCACAATGCGAAAGTCCGCAAGGCGTAATACAGTTCTGTGAGGCCGTACATCGCCAATGCCTAAACTCCATACGTAGCGGCAGCCAATATAGCGATCTGAATCATGCGTCATAACATCCCCCTGTAGTCCCTACTGGCAGAGCGTGAAACAAGCAGATCGAACAACCTTCGGAGATTTCGCTGTGGATGTCCCAGGCTGGCTCACTACTCAGGCCGCGTTTTTTTTCGGGGGGTTCGCTGGGGTTTATGCTATATGCAGGGTTCCATTTTTTTGGGCTGAAGGTGTAGGGAGAGGTTTTGGAGTACCCTAACCAACGAATGCCTTTGCCCTAAACCCTAGACTCTAAGCCCTAAACCCTAATTCCGAGTTTGGGTCCGAAAAAAAGGAGCATGGGCACAGAATCGATTCTTCCCCCGAGACCCTCGATGCTATGCCCGGAGCCCTCAGCCCCTCAACCGGAACCTTGCGCCGTCCGCTCTATACCAGGCTGCTAGTGCTCAGAGGTTTGGGAGGTTTCGGGCTGTTGTTTATTAGGGTTTAGGGTTTAGGGTTTTCGGGGTTCATGGTTTAGGGTCCAAGTCCTTCGGCTCAGGCGCAGTATGGGTTTCCAGAGGTTTCGAGCTTGGTTCATAGATGCCTGTGCCGGTGCTCGCTGTCCCGATCCTCTGGGCCCCCCTAGACGGAGCTAGGTTGGACCAGATTCCCCTTAAACCCTAAACCCTAAACCCGAAGCCCCTTGGGTTGTTCACGACCCCCGAGGCCCCGGTCTCCCGGACATAGAGCTTCGAGCATGGGTTTTGGGTTTAGGGTTTTGGGTTTCGGGTTTAGGGTTTAGGGTTTAGGGCTTAGGGTTTAGGGTTTAGGGGCCGAATTCCAGAATCTGCAGCCCTCACTCCTTTCCAGTCCCCAGAGGCTGGTGCTCACAGAGCCTCACATCAAAAAGCATACAGCCTTGGGAACATTCAATAACTAGGTCTAGGTTTTCCAGTAGGGCCCTTTTGCCCTTTTTTCTTTTGGGGTTCCCCTATTTACAACCAGTTAGTAGGAAAAAGGGCACCTGTATTTTTAAAGGGCTACTGGGAACATTCAATAACCATACGCCGGGATGCTTAAGCTCTACACCAAAGGTCCTAAGGGTAACCCTAGATCCGAAAGCCCACACCCGAAATCCTAAATCCTAGAACCCTAAACCCCGAACCCTAAATCCTAAACCTCTACACCTTACATCCTAAAACCCCTAAACCCTAAATCCTAGAACCCTAACCCCTAAACCCCTACACCCGGAATCCTAAACTCCTAAATCCTAGAACCCTAAATCCCGAACCCTAAACCCCTAAGCCCTAAATCCTAGAACCCTAAATCCTAGAACGCTAAAACCCCTAAACCCTAAATCCTAGAACCCTAAACCCCCCGAACCCTAAACCCTGAATCCTTGAACCCGAAACCCCAAACCCTAAACCCCTACACCTTACATCCTAAACCCCTACACCCGGAATCCTAAACTCCTAAATCCTAGAACGCTAAATCCTAAACCCTAAATCCTAGAACCGTAAACCCCGAACCCCGGACTTTCATTCCAAAAAAACCTCGGCCCCAAGAGCTTCTGTGGGGGGATTTTTGCTTCCTGGGTTGGTGATGATTGCAGGCTGCGGTCATCCGGCCCTGGGCCGGAGAAGCTTCTTAAGGAGGTCCAGCGCCTCCATGAAGCTGAAGCACCACGTCGTCTCCGGTGCTGGAGTTCCTGCTGCAGTGCACCAAGAGATGCAGCGGTTGGCTGAAGCTAGTGCCCTTCCCATCACGACCCAGATCAAAGAGCCCGAAACAGGTGTTCGGCCGGCAGTGAGTATGGTGTGCCTGCCGCCTTCGCGGATGCAAGACGTTTCAGCTATGTGCATCCGAATTTTCCGCCTCCGACGGGATACTGCTGGCGATGCCGAGGATCGGAGTGGATCCTCTGTGTGAAAGGCGGCTGGAAGCTCTTCCAGCCGCTATGCTCTTGTTCCTTGCATATTGGTCGCGGGTTTCGGGTTTAGGGTTCCAAACCAATCCTTCAAACCCCTAGTGCCCTCTTCAAACAGGGAGCCCTCGCGACTGGGGCGGCGCGCCTCGGCTGAAACTAGGGTGTTTTCGTTTCGTTTAGGGTATAGTGCTTGGCCTGCTTGGTGGGGTATGGGGAGATTTTACCTGTTCATGCAATTAGAATTGTCATTGTTTGTGTTTCCGGTGTTGGTTGCTGTCAGCTGTTTGCGTTTGCAGGTTTAGAGGCAGAGATTTCGGCGCATGAGCTTGTGCAAGAGCTGATCACACTTTCTCGGGTCGTTTTTGGGTGGTGCAGTGGTTTCGCTTGCGCAATGAATTATTTCGCTTGCGCGATGGATTATTCATAAGGCTGCTGCAGCTTTAGTGCTTGTGTTCTCAAGTCTCATGTTTGCTCGTATTCTTGGCACTCCCCACATTTCTTATCTTTGAAGGCCCCAGCGGCATGTCCGGAATCCGACTCGTAGCCCCGGGTCATCAATGCCAGCCGTAAGCGTGGCTGAGGTCACCCTTCCAAAATAGGGGCCTGAAAACTTAGTAGCACTGTTCCATTCAGCTGACCATTAAAACTGTTTTATAGAAAATAGGCACAAAAACACTATTCTGATTCTTCAGGCTTCTACATCAAGTAAACTCAATGCGTCCCCAGACCCTAACCTCCTTTGCATCTAAATCCTAGGTAGTATGAGGGACCTTATCGAGAGGGTCTATATCCCTAAGTATCCCCTTAAAATCTTAAAAATCTTAACCCCTAACTAAGCGAGCCCTCGCAAACCTGACCTTCTCTCAGGAGTGGTATGCCAATCAAGTGAAGTTTACCCTCGTGAGCCCAGGGTACAAGTACAACTTGCCCTTGGGCTGTAAGAGAGACTTTGGGGGTTTAGGTCCGGCAAAGCTTTTGTTGTTTGTTTATACTACAAGGGCTTTGGGATTCAAGACTCGTGGGTAGGTTGCTTGGCATTCTTCCATCGCGGTTCCTTTTTTTTTGCAGGGATCTCGCAAAACTGGGCCGTTTGGGGCCACCACTAAAGTGTGGTTGCTTGGAGGGTCAATGGACTTCACCAGCAGGTAACTTTTAAGTTGGGCTATAAGAACCTTATTTTTGCTTTTCAGAGGCTTTGGTGACACGAGTTGGTTTTAGAAAGGATGTTTTCAGAACCGGATGGCCTTGGTCAGGATTGGGCCCTAGACGGTGTATTAAACAAACTGCACCGGATACTGTCGGGTTGGTAGCATGAAGCTCTACAGTAGATTCGAGACCTCGTGTCGCAAGTTCGTTTGGGCCTTGAATCCAGGTTTTAGGGTTGAAGGGATTTGGGGGGTTTCAGGTTTGAGGTTGTGTAGTCATTTAGCGCAGCCACGTGCTGAACTCGAGCCCCTTTTTCTGGTAAATCCCTGACAAAGCCCTTATAGGCTTCAAAGGCTATTTTATGAGCCCAAGGCCATAAAGCTTGTTGAGACCTAGGGTGCAGGTTTAGGATACACCCTAGCCGCCCAAACCCTAGAACCCTGAATCCCTACACCCTGAAGCTTAGGGGTTCGTGGCTGAAGATTTTGGGGTTCAAGGCTTACGGGTCTTGGGCTTAGGTTGTAGGTTGTTGCCCCAAGGTTCCGGTTGCCAAAATAATGGGTTACTGGGCCACACACTATATGCCTAACGCCTAAACCTCTCTATCATATATATATATATACATACTATAAACCCTAATCAGATTCGTGGGCATTTAACTTTTTGGCTTTCGGGTCGGGGCTCCATTCTGCAGCAAAACAGCGCCGACCCTTTCGTGTATATCGAACAAACCATCCGAGTTTCGAGGCCGAACTCCGGTTTTTGCAGTCGGGTTTTGCGATGACAAATTCTCTTTGTTACGCAGGTGTTTTGTGGGACCTTGACAAGGAATTGTTAACCATATTTTTGTGGTTTGACGACTAGGTTTAGGGTAAAGGTGAATGGAGTCCAACTGTAAATGGAACTCCAACTGTGAATGAAACTCGTGGTTGTGAAGGAACAGACTTTTGATTTTCGAATGTAATGGGATTCTACGGGTGGGTGGGTGTTATGTCTAAGCCGCGAATGTAACTTTACTATCAAACTGCTCGATCCGGAGCTGCTGAACCCTAAACCCTAAACCCTAGACCATAAACCCTAAACCTTAAACCCGAGACCCTAAACCCTAGACCATAAACCCTAAACCTCAAACCCTAAACCCTAAACCCTAAACCATCAACCCTAAACCCTCAACCGTAGACCCTAAACCCTAAACCTTCGTCTGCTTTTGAGGAGTAGCTGCTTCTTTGGGTAACTTGGAGCCCTGGTCTAGGATCTAGGATCTCGGGTTGGGGCTCTTTGATTTTTTCGGTAAATCCTGAACGCAGGGTTTAGGGGTTTTGGGGGGTTCGAGTTCAGGGTTTAGGGGTTTAGGGTTTAGGGGTTTAGGGTTTAGGGCTTTAGGGTTTAGGGTTTAGGGCCGAAGGGTTTCCGGCTTATCATACACCACGCTTTTCTTACTGTGCCGAGGCTGAAGAAGGCTTATCGGCAGGCGCTGTCCAGATGGGAGGATGAGTATGAGTGCGCCGGGAGATCGTGTGTTGCAGGGTTTGGGGATCGCGGGGTTGGTTGTGGGGTTTGGGGTTTGAGGTTTAGGGTATAAGGGGTTCAGGGTTTCTTTGAGGATCCGCTACTAAGGCCCCTGACTTAGAGGAGCTGATAACTGACTTTCATGGCTCGCTGAAAGCTTAGAGCCTCGAAACCCAACCCCTTTGCCCCCCGCTCTCAGCCCTCGAGCCTGAGCCTAAGCTGTTTGCGGCCAACCAAGGATATTCAAAACTCGCAGACTCCTGAATTTTGCGGTTCTTACCCCAAACCCTAAACCCTAAACTCATTGTCTGTCCGAAACCGAACCTCCGAACCTTTTCAGTTCAACCCAACGAACCCCAAGACTCTAAGCTTCGAAACATTCCATCCGGTGCAACCCGAAGCCCTTTGTTATCCTAAAGCCCTACAAACCCGGAGCCATAAATCCTAAAGCCCAAACCTAAAGCCGTGAAACTCCAAGCCTACGCCCTGAACCCCACATCCTCAAACCCCAATCTGCACTGTCGGACACCATCCCCGTGCCTTCTGAACTACATGGGAAGTTCTCTAAATTAGGGTCCTTTTCATAAGGGTGCCGTACTATTTTGGGGATCCAAAAAGGGATCCTACTGTTGATGATATAAATCCTGCATGACCTTAAGGACCCTAAGCTATGAGAATTCTGGTATATTCCTTACTATAGGTACTGCAGGAATTGTATCATCCACCCTAGTTCAGAGAACTGTCCACATCCTCAGCCATTAAACTTCGACCCCGACGGGCCAACCCCAGAACTCCCAAAATTGCTCGGTTTCGGGTTCCGGGTTTTAGGGTTTAAGGGTTTAGGGTTACGGCTCAGGGCTGAAGTACCCTACGCCCTAAACGGGCAGCCTACGTATGATACCCGTATGAGAGAAAATTTTGTTTGGTTGGATTTTTCCGCAGCCCAGGGTTTCTTAACCTGGCTTCATGCTATGCCGTGATGGAAAGGTTAAACGGGTAGTTCTCCGTCCCAGGGTTCGCACCCGAGCCCCAAACCGTAAACCCTAAACCCTACACCCTAAGCCCTGCACCCTGAAGCCTAAACCCTAATACAAGGAGGACCAGCCCGTAGCAAAAGGAAGCACTGGGTCTCTCGGGTTTACGCGGTTTCGGCGTTTCGGGTTTACGCTTTTTGGGGCTTCCACGTTTCGGGTCGAGGCTAACGGTGTATCATCAAGTAGAGTGGGTTTAGGGTTTAGGGGCTTATAAAGAAGTCTCCTGGGACACCTGGCGGATCTTGGGACTTAGCAAGTAAGGTTAGCAGCACCTAATTCGGATTATAAGTAACTCTAACTATGCTTACCTTGTTTGCAGCCTTAGCTCCTAAGTCCCGTGATCCTTTAAGACCGTTCACCCTAATGATATAGCTGCCTGAATCAGTGATACTTGTTGTACGTATACACCAGGGTTCCCCAATGATCGTTTAGTCTACTAATTTCGGCCCTAACATTCGGGTTAGGGTTCCGGGCCATGAGACCCTAAACCCTAAACCCTAAACCCTGCGCATCTCATTGCTGGCTCAAGCGACACAAGTTGCCCTTCGTTAGGAAACCTCCTGACGGATATCCATGTTGCGGCCTGGATGCTCTGAACCGAAGGGCCTAAACTCAAAGGCCTAAAGGACCAGTTCAGGGTTGGGGATTTACTCTAGTGTTTGCTTTAAGGAGCACCATTGCTCCCTGCACTGAACCTTAAACAAGTTTGTCCCTAAACCTCAATGCTGAAACCACACCAGCAAACTATGAACCCTAAGGCCTAAGCTAAACCCGCCGGTTTAGGAATTTGGGGGCTACTCGCACCGTTTTATAGATTATTTATGGAGCTCATCATAGGTTTTGTAGGATTTCAGGTCTTTGCGGGCTCGGGCTTGGGATTTAGAGATTAGGGTTTTTGAGCGGTTATAGGTTGTTATCCGTCGTTAAGCGTTGTTCAGGATATAATGCCAAGTGTTTTGTGTCTCGGCATCGACATTCTCATTTCCTAGGTTTGCCGTTGTGTTTGTACACACAAAGCCTCCAGCCCTCGTCTCATTATTCATTATTCAGGCCCCACCAAAATCTAGGAATCTCCATCCCGTGTTTCATGCCGCGAGAATCGGAGCCTTCAAACAGGATGAAGATCACACAAAAGGCTCAGGGGACGTGGTTGTTTTTACCGGGCGTTTATCGGGTCTTAGTGGGGTTCTTATTAGGATTTTCTATTGGGGCTGTCTTCCACAGAGCTTCAAAGTGTTTTCTTAAAATTCTCTAAAAGTTTTTCACGTTTATTAGTGTTTCAGCGTTGCGGGGTCTACATTGCTAGGATCCCGAACTAAAATAAATCCGATGAAGAGAGCGGGTTTCGTGAATCAGGGGCTTTGCTGGGGTTCTAAAATGCGTATGGGGAGAATTTCGTTCATAGTCGGCTGTTTGACGGGTCTGAGGATCAGGGGGGAACAGCAGGGAAGGTGATACGCAGATTAAGGAAGGTGCACGACATTTCGTGAAAGCTCCTGTTTGCAACATGAGTGCTCGGTCTCGTGGTCCACTCCGTGTTGCAATGTACCCGGATATGCTCGTAAGGCTTGTGAGTTATACATTTCTGAACATCATGTTGGTTGTGTAGCAGCACCACAGCGACAAAGCTCAGCGGCCGATAAACTGCCTCAAGACCCAAACCCTAGATATATAAACTATAAATCTGCACAGAGGGCCTAATAATATCAGACTACCCCGTCTTCCTAAAGCTTACCCTAAAACCCTAAACCCTAAACGCCACACTCCAGAGCCCTTAAACCCTGAACCGTAAACCCCCCCAAAGCCCAGGTGCGGCCAGGCGACTGGAAAGTTTCAGGGCACCGCCGCAGGCATGTGGATGACGAAGCAAGGCGCGCTTGTGGCTCAGGGTTTAGGACTGGAGATGGGGCTTTGAGGTTTAGGGGTTAGGGGTTTATAGGGTTTAGGATTGTAAGAATGGGGTTGTAGGAATGGGGTTGTAGAGATTGCAGGATTTAGGGTTTTAGGGTGTGATCTTGAGGGTTTTAGCGTACAGGGTGAGGTTTCGTTGTTTTTGGGAGTGCACAGGCGGTTTTGGGTTGAGTTCTTAGGCTTTAGGGTTTGCGGTTTCTTTGCCGTGGGCCCGTATAGGTCACATGGCCATCGGTTCTTGAGGAATTCGGCTCCGCTTGGGTTTAGGGGATTTAGGTCTTTTTTACCCTTCGCCCCAATTCAAGCGAAGCCTCTCTTCGACGTGCAGGAGCCGGTGCTGCCACTGTCTACTGGGTGCCTGCAGCTGCAAGTAGCTGCCTTTGAACCCTAACCTATCCTTGCTTCCTCCCGAAAGTCTTTCGGGAGGATGGAAAGAGTAGCCTAGGGTTTAGGGGAGGGAGGGAGTTAATTCAAGTTAGTTTGGTGTTTTAAGTTTCAGGCGTGTAAGTTCTACTTAGCTGGCAGTTTTATCTTTCGTAGGCTTGGACACTGGGCTCATACATAGCTCAACAATCCCCAGAGCCTGAACCCGACATGCCTAATACAAGGAAAGACGTGACCCCTGAACGCCGGACCTGAGACTCGAGGACCAAAAACCTACCAAAAATCCTTTGATTGCGGATTCTACTTGGAAATTACAGAGGGCTCCTGAACTTGATTCAAGACGCGTTCCTCAATAGGTACGGGATAAAAAAAATATATATGTATATATACTTATATATATATATAGAAAGAGGCTCTTTTCCTGCTGTCCCGGTAGAGAGAGAGAGAGAGAGGCAGGCTCTTTTGTGAACCTCACACGAGGACCAAAGCTCCTACTTCGCTCCTCCCCCTGTGCTGCGCGCTCAGCCAGCCGGGCCGCAATACCCCTTAATTAAGGAATATACCTTAAATCATAATATTAAGGCTCCTATAATTTAAGGCATATTCCTTAATTAGAGGGTATTGGGTTCTCTGGGTGTTTTGGGTCTCCGGCAACCTGAGTGGCTCCAGAAGGGCGCGTTTGCCTGGGGATGGTCCTTTGTGGTCTTTTGGGTTCTTTGGAGTTCTTCGTTCTGACAGGGAGATACCCAAATCCGGTGTTGGCTTACTAACGGAGATGGGTGAAAGTGAAGGTCCAAGTATAGAATCTTCGCAGCGTGTCTTAAACCCTAAACCCTAAACCCGTTCAGTTCTTTGGGCGAAACCTCCTCTCGGTGCTGTTTGGTATGAAAGGAGCGCTAAAACCCCAAGCCCTAAGCCCTCAGCCCGAAACCCGAAGCCATAAACCCTAAACCCTAAACCTTAAACCCTAAACCCTAAGCCCTAAACCCTAAACCCCCAAACCCTTCAAACCCAAACCCTAGATTTCCGATTTTCACCGACCTCTCCCTGTAAGTCGGACTCACAGAGCTCGCCCCTGATCCCTAAACCCCACCAGGACCCCTGAGAAACAAAGCCAGGGGACTTTGAATTCAGGAATCCCTAGAATCCCTAGAACTGTTTAGGGTTTAGGGTT
>CAJNJA010011808.1:6522-66268 GCA_905231915.1 Symbiodinium necroappetens | reverse complement strand
CGACGACGAAGACGACGACTACTATTACTGACAAGACGACTACCCACAGTCATCGTCATCATCATCATCATCACAGCAGAAGTAGTATGGCCATAGTTGTCTCGGTTGCGTCCAGGCAGCCTTAGCGCCGAAGCAGAAGTTCGCTTTTTCCAACTCCTCCACCGCCGCGGCAGTGGCCGCCGGGGGCACCGGTCTGAAGGCCTCAGAGCTTCGGCAGTTGTTGATGAGCTATCGCCGCATGTGAGGTTTCGAAGTCAGAGATGTCTCGGAGCGAGAGATGTGTTGAGGGCACGGCATCAGGTGGACCTTCTTTCGGTACAGGGCAGGGCCTGCTGGGCTCTCAAAAATCACCACGGCTTCTTTTTGTTCTCAGAGCAGAGGGCTTTAATACATCTCGAGGCATTCAAAGCTCGGAGCTGCTGCCTGGGCTGCAAAAGGCACGTGCGTGTGTGTGTTCCAGAGAAATGCTGCGCTCTTTTATGCTATGCTATAAGTATATGCTAAGCCGGGCATTGCTTCCAGGCCTTTGGTGCCGGGACTGCCGGTGAAGGTGAGCGACGCCGTCGTAGGGCGCAGGATCTCTTCGCCTGAAGCTGCTTGAGAGGAACTGCCGGGCACCAAATCGAGGCCACAATCCCAGCCATTGAACCTTTGGTCTTCTTACGGTCTCTGCTGTAAGTCCGGAGGATGAATCCTGTCCAGGTCATAGTGGCCCCCCCTGGGCAGGAAGCAGGCGAAGAGGCGGGCATCGCCCATTGCGCACCTTTTTGAATAGCTCTGGTGTCAATGCTCAACCTTCTCCAGGAGCTCACAATGAAGCTGAACTTCAACATCAAGCCGGACACACAGACACGCACGGATTTAGAGGAAAGCAGGGCGAGCATTCATGCCACCGAGTGACCGCCGCAGACAGAGACAGCAAAGCGTTTCGCAACAAAGGCCTGCCTCAAAGGAGAGGGATGGGGCGGAGACTTCCCGCCTAGCCTCAAGCGTGCTTCTCAGACAAGCGCAAGTCTCCACGCGAGCGATCGGAAGAGCCCTCGACTGAGAGTGTTCGAGCCTCGGAGGCATTAACACCGCACGGACGGACCTGGAGGAGCTCAGCTGTCGCCTGCGCGCATTTCTCGTGTAGTGGCCGCGGCCCAGTTTTGCCAGGAGCGAAGCTTCGCTCCCACAGATCTTCTGAAGCAGTCCAACCTCTTGGACCCGCTTTGGTGCTGTTGCGACGCAATGCCACGCAATGCCGCAATGGAGTGAAGGACCGCAATGCAGCCACGCTGGGCCCGGCAGTCGGCCCGAAAGCGCAACCGAGTCGGGAGCTAGGAGCAGAGGCAGCAACAGGATCTTTTGAAGCATCGTGGCTCGGAAGCCAGTGCCGAGGCCCTCAGAGATCGTCGAGGCGGCATCATGCTGCTCTCCAGGCGCGTGCCCCAAAGAGGTCCAGAGTCTCTGTTTCTGAACTTGTCAGGGTTCCAGTCGCGTCTGGCCTTGGGTGCAGAAGCATGCGCTGGGCTGGCAGAAACGTTCGTTCGCAGGCTTCTTCGACGAACATTTGGCTCCTGGTATCAGCATCTGCATAGTCCCTCCCTCCATGGAAGGGGAAATCATGCAGCTTGAGAAGCACTCAGACACTGCAGCCTTTGACCCCATCGCGTGGCCATGAGCTCTGCCACAGGCTCCAAAAAGAACCCCGGGGGGCCGACCCTTGAGCCTTGAGCCCCAAGGATTCCAAGCTGCCAGAGCCGAATGGAGGAGCCCTCTTTGTAGTGTCCCCCGCAATGTCTTCATGCCCCGGCGTGCCGCCAATCAGACGCTGCCAGCATCGGTAAGCTCTTTGCTGCGGCATGTCCAGGAACAGGTCTGGTGCGAGCATGGCGCTCCAATAACTGCATGCATACATGTCTATACCATGGCAGCTCTGGCAGGCACTCCACACTGACTGCGAGAAGCTCGCGGCCAGACTGATCCGGCTGCTGCACCTCATCAGCACTCCTAGCATCCGTTCTTCGGCTGTGTCGTGGTCTGTACAGGCATTGCGTCTGTCCGCGCATCACGGACGGGGACTCGCCGAAGGTGTTGGAAATTGACCTCAACGTGGTCCGACCCCTCTGTGCTGATGGCATACCAGACGAGGCTCCTGGCCTCTTTCTTGCCTCTTTTTTGGGGAGCCAGGGCTGAAAGGCCCTTTGGCCAATGTCCTTTTTGAGGCCCCGGCACTTCGAGCTGCTCTCTGGAAGCTGCTCTTGGGATACCTGTGCCTCGGCCTCCAAAGTGGCTTGCGGCTTGTTTGTATGTTCTGGGGCTCATTCTGAGCATTGTGGTGTGATCAGTATGTTGACCGACTAGCTTCTGTAACCGATGAAGCTGCTGACGACAGGCTCAGATAGACTGGGCTACCTGAGTATGCTGTGCTGTGCTGTGCGCGACTTCTTTCGGCAGTTGCAAGGCCCTGCGACGCCTTCCGCTGGGACATGGCTCTGGCCTCCGCTAGAGCAGACTATGCGACCTTCCTCCAGGCGCCGGCCGCTCTTGCCAAAATTTAAAAGGGTGCCTCTGACTATATCTTTTCTCTGTTTTCAAGCTGTCCTTTCCTCTGTGAGGAGCTCCTCTCCGAGCTCCCCCAAGACCTTTTCGACGAGCGAAGGGTCAAGGCGCTGCCTTGATTCCGGAGTGTCCGTCCGTGCGCGCTGGCGACGAAGCTTTGCAGGACGGACCCCCTGGCTGGCCCGACGACGAGGACCACGTTGTCCCGCTCGCCGAGGTAGCAGCACGAGCAGAAAACTCACAGAAGTGTGAAAAAATATTTTCAAAATCTAATCGTCCCTCGAGGTGCTCGAGCAGATACGGAAGGATGTCATGCGCACCAGGCACCCCTCCGCAAGTGATGCCAGCAGTGATGCCGAATGCTTGGTCCGTAGTGAGCAGCTGAAGGCCCGAGATGGATTTCTTTTGCCGCACGCTACCCACAGGGTCTGAGTCCTTGGGCAAAGACACGATCGAGGAGCTGCATCAGCCTTCTCTCAGATGCTAGGAGCCCTATGGAGCCCGCATGTCCGGTGTTGAAGGACGGCCGCCAACGCTTCGACCCTTCCGAGGTGACGCTCGCCGTCACGAGTCGGGATCCAGAGTGCATCGACGTGGAGAGCCCCAAGAGCCACTACGATGTCGTGGCGCGGATCTTGCTGCTTTATGCCAAACTGAACCGCGGAGTTCGGTATGTACAGGGCATGAACGAGCTGTGTGCACCGCTGTACTACTTGTTCGCGCAAGATCCATTGAACTATCAGCATGCAGAGGAGACTTGCCTGGAATTTCCGAAGTGATTCTGAGCGTCCTAGGATTTGAGCAGCCCGTATAGCTTGCGAACAAAGGCAGACACATTCTTCTGCTTCAGCCTGCTGATGTCTGACATGCGCGACACTTTCGTCAAGACCATGGACAATGAGGAGGGGGGCATGATGGGTCGTATTGACCAGTTTAACGAACTGCTCAAGGAGAAGGACCTAGAGGTGGGACATGAGTAGCTGGCAATGGTAGCGGGCATGCAGTGGGGTACATCGCAAGGGTGAGTTCGTGCCGGCAAGGTCTGGAGCCACCTCGAAGACCTGCGAGTGTCTCCCGTGTACTACACAGTTCCGCCACAGCCTTACATCTCACCCCGGCCCCAGACTCGGAAGCTCGCGTGCTCCGATGAAAGTCATGTCGAGCATGGCCAGGTGGCTGACACTGATGCTCACCCAGGACCGACTGTCCATTCTTTGTTCACTCAAGCACAGTTTGCTTCCTATGCTCAGTACTGCAACGAGGAGCTTGACATGGCAGATGTACTTCGACTGTGGGACTCCTTGCTCAGCCAGACCCTCAGAAGCGCGTCGGGCTCGCACCGGCCAAGTCACTGTGGTGATTCCTTCTTTTGACGAAGTCGAGGCGATTTGGCCCGACCACACCCACTTCTGTGTTGCTGGGCCCAAGAGACCAAAGTATAAGAGCTTCCGATGAAAGCCTGACCGACGCGATGCTGGAACTCGCCGAACTTTTGCAGCTTTCCGCGCAGCAAAGTTTTTTAACTGGGGATGCTTGCTCAGCATCAGCAAGGTTACCTGTGCGTCGCTATGGTCATCGGTATCCGAGAGGCGCAACCATTGCAAGGACAGTAAATGGTGGACTAGAGTGACTAGAGTAACTAACATATGTTGCATATGCGCAAGAAAGCTGGTAGACCCGAACTTGCATGCACCTGCACCTGGCAGATTCTGCTCGTATATGTAGCATGTGAACCATAGCGTAAGCGGAGCTCCAAGGTGCTACTGGCTGGCGACTTCACAGACTGCATGCGCATGCTCCAGTGCCCCGAGCTGATTTCACGGGTTCAAGCTAACCTCAGTGGTACCTTGCTTCCAGGCATTATCCCCCGGTGCCTGTCGACGAGCTGCTGCAGGGGGCAATCAGGAGCGGAGAAGGGTAGAACAGAGCAAGAGCAGTGAGACACATTGAGAGAGTCGCAGAAGATCGCAGAAGCAAAGTGCAACGTGGAGAGAGCAGGCTCCGGGCCGTCGACCGGACGCACGGACCTCAGAGAAAGCACCCACCATTGCAACATGATCTTCCTACCAAAAAAGACACATCTGCACGCTGGAAGGGGCATTGGCTTCTCCTCCAGCGACTGCGAGGCACAGCCTGAACCAACGGTCTTTTGCTAAAGTCACTCTGCGGTCACCTCGCAGGCAACTGCCGATTCTGGAAAGAGGACTGGCATTCACATGGGACAGGGGTTTCAAAGTGAAGCTCTGTGTTTGGCAAGTTTGTCCGCACGGGCTTGAAGCAAGCAAGCATTGGGCATGCACATCTCGGTGATTTTCCACTTGAAGCACATCAGGAGCTTGCCAAGCTGGTGGCCATGGTGAGAGCAGAAGGGATTGAAAATACATCGGAGAGCGCTCAGAAACCTCGGGGATGCAGACCGCCCCAGCAGTACAACCCAGCCATTGGCGGGAAGTCGGCGGCCGCTTTTAATCCATGTCTGCATCGTTTCACCCTAGCAGTCTTATGGTCCGACGCAGCGAATGATGAGGGGCCCCAAGTCAAAACAATAAACACACACCAGCCGACTGAGCAGGTGAGTCGAGGTGAGCTCGCAATGCGCCCCCAGGCGAGATCTTACCTGGATGACCACAACATCCTCAACTTCGTGGAGCGAGTGCTCCGAACTCTGGTGCAGGAGACCTCCGAGAGCCAATGTGCAGTTGAAGGGCACAGAACCGCAAAGCGAATTTCTCCACCCCCCCAGGACCGACCTGCAGATCCCTGGGGCAGGGGCCTAAGAGCGTGAGCCTAGAACATCGGTATACAGCCATAGGCCGCATCGACCCTCTGATGCCATGTAAATTTGAAGCGGGTCATTGCACACAGCCAGGAAGCGCTTCACCATATCTGTCGTCATCAAACTAAATGCTTAGCTGAAGCCCATTGCTGCGGACCGCATGAACTCAAACACTGTGACTCCGAGGTGCCATTGCTAACCTGCTACCGGAGGCATTGTTGTCTCGGGACAAGGGTGGGAAGGAAAATCCTGTCCCGGACATTGCGAGAGAAGGAGGGTCCGGCAGCTGCTGCAACTGACCTGAGTTTCTCAGATTCTCCTGGCACAGAGCCAGATGCTCGGATAGGGGCTCAAGGGTTATATCTGTGGAGGCCGCGACTGCAGGTGGAGCCCTGCCGGAGTCTATCAAGCCCGAAGGCGGGGGCAGCCCGCCCTTTCAGAGTCCTTGATCCCTTCCGATTCCCTGCGCGTGTCTCTTGTGCCAGGGCCTTTAGACAAGCTCGAGGAGGACCCTTGAATGCTTGCACGTAGATCCTGATTGAGCTCCGCCCCTCCCAATCCTGAAGTTTGATGAGATCTCCTGAGGAGAAGGAGGAGGTCAAGGAGCCCGAGTGGAACATGATGCCTTCCGTGGGCACGTGGTGCCGCTCGCGTCATCTCGACATTCATGGGATTAGAGCTCGAGTCAGCATTGTGCCATGATTGGCTCGGCGTGAAGAGCAGATGATGCCTCCTGCGTCCTGGAAGTGATTCATGAATTCATTTCGAGAGGCACTGCTTAAGAGGGACTCGACTGGGTCGGCCAGGTACATGATCCCGACACCCGTGGTCAAGCCTCAGGCGGCTCGACTCGACCTGTTTTCATGTGTGCAAGACATGCAACATGCGTGTCGGAAAGTGAGCGTGCAGCTGCTGGAGCTTCTGCAACTGACCTCGGGACTGCTTTGGTTGGCAGGGCAGCCTCGTGCCTGAAGCAGAGTCTCAGGAGAGGTCTCTGCGTTCCCTGTAGGGTGCTGCTGAGCCGGTGCCACCTAGAGCAAGAGCTTGCCTTCACGGATCATCAGGAAGAGCCACTGCTTTCCACTCGAGGGGACGAGGCGGTTGCCGCTGAAGCTCAATTTTGCTTTTGACATTCTTGCCCGGCTCTGCTCCACAAATCACAACTGGAAGCCTGGAAGGTGGAACACGAGAGAGCTGTCGCGGGGCAGTTTGTGGAAGACCTTGTTGCTGCCGCTTGGCGCCCAGATCGGCATGTTGATGGACGGGCTTGAAGTAACTATGGAAGATTGGAATGCTACAGTGCAGATAGCGAGTTACATTCTGGCTTACCATAAACGCCCAAGCGTCTTGGGCTTTCTCATGTGCAGGCAAGCACATCACCGGCCAAAGCGATGTCACAAGGCCCGCTGCCCTTGCCAGAGCCCTGCGCACTGTTGCCGTTCGCCCAAAGTACCGTAGACGAATTTTCGCCCCACACAGGTCAGGCCAGTTTCGTGGGGTCAATATCAAATTGAATCTAGTGACTCTGGTGGTCCTCACACCGTACTTCAGAGAGATGCCCATCAAGCTCGAATGGATGTGGATGTAGTGGAGAAGTTCCTCGAGGTGATTCATTTGGATGCATGTTCGCATGAAAGGACTTGGAATTCGGGTAGGGTGTTTGTACACCGCATGTCCTTGGCTGTGCCTGGTTATGCCACACACCGCATGATGTAGTCGGGTACTGCATTGTCGGTCTTGGGATTCGGATCCTTGAGTTGGGCCTGGGTTCCCGGAACACGAGACCTGGAGTGAAGCGCGGGCCATCAAGCCCGCGTGCAAGACTCAGCCGAGATGGGCTTGCAAGACTTTCTTCGGGGGCCATGTCACATGAGGCTCCACATCCACATCCAAAGAGTCGCAGCAAGGGAGGAAACCCCGTCGGCTTGCATGTTGTTACAGCGGCTTGCTTGGACAGGTACCTCGCCGATGGTCAGTGCTGCTGGCACAGAGGCCCTGAGTTGAAAGAGGTTCTCCTTGGACTAAGGACGCTAAAGCTTCTTTGGCTTGAGAAGCGTTGACTCGTAATTACAACTTCTCGCTTCCCACACCTCGCACGGGATCTGGCAAAGAAAGCAGCCGAACCTCAGGTTGGGAAGCGCATGACAGAAGTATCGCTTATTGTTAGATTTGCTGCGTGGAGAGGGGACTTCAGCCATCGAAGCGCGAGGCTTGCCAGCCTGCAGCGGCATTTTCCGTTCAGCCGTGGGATTTCTTGGCTTCGGTTGGAACCTGGCACCTCGGCACTGCAAAAAGCTATCAGACTTTTGTTGCGGCAATCATGGCATGTAGGCAATGTAGGACACCCGCTCACACGCCATTCCTGTGAAAGGTATACACCACTGCGACAGTCTCCGACTGCAGAGGCAGACAGACTGATGATGATGGCTCCAAGATTGTCGTCGCGCAGTAGCTCCTGTTATGCTTGAGGTGATGTGCTGGCTTAGGTTTGGGAATGCCAGCATAAGAGTCTTGAGTATAGTCCTGTTGCAGCATGTGCAAGACAGAAGTGCCGAAACCAATGCACTTCGCAAGGGGCCCAAGGCCCACGCAGCTCGGGCAGAGGCCAGGAGCTCAAACTTGCCACAGTCCTTCAAAAGTAATTGGGTTTTGCAACTCGCACCACGCGCTGTCCTCCAATAGTATTGGTGTGATGTTGTGGTTGTGGTTGTTGGCTGACCCGTACACTGCGTGCCCATCTTGTATTGATAGAAAAGAGAGCCCGCCGCCCGCAGTTGTTGTTGTTGTGGTGGTGGTGTGCACTTGTGCACTGAATGACAGGGACGAGCGTGAACACCGCAGCACCTGGCTTCACTCAGAATTGTGACGCTGGCTTTCCGTCCTTTTTTGCACCCGGCCACACCGCCCTATATAGAAGATGGTGGGGTGCCGACTGAACGCTGTGCGATTCGCGGGACTGGTTCAGTCAGACGCCGCCTGCCAACAGCGACGCCATTCCAAGAGTACCGGAAAAGACTCTGCAAGTGTTTGGTCAGTATTTGCGTTCTGTGCTGCATGGTGTGTTAGGGAGATGTCGTTGTTGTTGCTGCTGCTGTTGTTGTTGTGGTGGTGATACTGGTGGTGGTGGTTGTTGCTGTTGCTGTTGTTGCTGTTGTTCGATTGGAAGTAGAATGTAGTGGCCGTAGCTGCAGTTGATGCACCTGAAGCTGTAGGTGCAATGGTGATCGGCGCGGTTCTTCCAAGCCCCAGGACACAGTACGGCAACAGAACTGACACGATACCGCCGGCGTGGCACGATAACATACATGTCGCGCAAAATTCCAAAAGCTACTGCAGCACATGCTGCCTTCCAACATGCGAAGTGCTAAACGTGTGCTGCAGCTGTTGTTGTTTTGTTGCTTTGTGTTTAGTAATGTTGCTCTCATTTCGATAGTTGAGAAGCGAAGAAGGTCCAACAAGCGGTGGTTGCCGCGACCTTCGAGGCAGGGTTGTCGTGCTCACCATGCTGCCCGGCGCTTCGGATTCCCGACGAGCCTTCTCAAGGCCATGGACACCAACAAAGACGGCGTGGTGTCAAAAGAGGCCTGCTGAAAAGCGCTGCGGAGTATCATCACACGAGTTTCCGAAAGTTCCGTGCACCCTCTCGCATGCAAAGTGTTTCCAGGAGTTCGAGAATTTCGTCGCCAGAGCTGCTGAGGCAAGTTTCTGTGACGCACCTGTCTGGCACAAGTCAGATGACATGAAACCATGATGCCGAATGGCGAATCTTGCCCAGTGAGTGTTGCAGCTGGGAGCAAGTATTTTATTGCAGTTATGTTACGTTGCATAACACAAGAGCACAGTTCGATGTATGGTCTGCATTTCGACCCTGGCGCGTCTTACTCTGGTTCAAACGTGTGCCCCAAGTGTCCCGCTGCTACGAGTTCTTACATCTTATCAGTTCGTCGAACGAGTGAGTGCAAGGCCACCTCAAGCAGATGTGCTTGACTAGCAAAAACGGTCCGACAATTCCCATACTTTCCCATACTCACCTCTCAGGAGCCAGAGCCAAGATCCACCTGCTAGATGCTTGGAAAACTTCTTAAAGCTCGGAAGGCGGTGGCTCCAGCGCTGGACTGCGATTGGCGGCAACGGCCCTCTGTGGGCACCTGGTGACTTTCCCAGCAGTCAAGCAATCACGCCAACTCAAACCAGGGTAATCGATCAACCATTCAATCACCGGTAGGGAACCCCGCTTGTGACCGTGCCGGTCGGCAAGACTTCGTCGGGGTAAGGCGCGGTTGGATTGAGCTCCTGAGGTACATGCCGCTTGACGAGCTGCCTTCGCATGCGCTTCCAGTGATCGTCCCAGAGCATTTTGCTTTTCAGCGTGTTGTGCTTGCCTTCGAATCCTGCGCTGCATCGCCTATTCACTTGGCCGGCCCTGAAGATGCCCCCAAGACAGAGGTGCTGGCCACATCTGCATCTGGCACCCAGAAGGCCAGTCGGAGAGCCGAGTAATCGCCGCAACCTGAACCAAGAGGGGTTCTAACAGGAAAGTTTGTTTCAACTGGCTCGCAACGGTTTCAGAGACCAGGCTGGGGAGACCTGTAACAGCAACGGTGGGGGGGGGCTCGTAAGAGGAATTGCCTCTCTAACACTTGCCTTGCACTCGTGAGGGTTTGGGGCTTAGTGCTTGGAATATTGGTTAGCCATAGTGTTGCAGCAAGAACCATCAGAAGCCATGGGTTTCATTAGGATTCCTAGTGAAACCCTAATAAAGTCCCTAGGGTATAGGGTACGGATTTCAGGTGTAGGAGAGAGAGGGTTCTGGGTGGGAGTGCGTGCATAGAGGAAAAGTAGAGCTTTCATGATAAGGTTTTAAATGACGTAGAAACGATGAATTTTGAAGAGGGGGGGTGGATTTCAGGGTTTAGGGTTGAGGGTGTAGGGTTTGGGGTTCTGAAGCGTTTATAAGGGCTAAAGATTTCCAAGAGCATTAAAGGTTCATCAGGCGCTTAAGAGGGCTTCCGTGCAGAACTTTCAAAGGGCTTACACGGGTGCCCTTGTAAACTGACCAGGGTTGTGTTGGGGTTGTAAGGGCTTCTGAGGGCTTGTAATGGCTTATAGGCTTTGAAAGGCTTTGTTTTATAGAGGAATTCGAAGGGCTCTCTGAGAGTAAACTCTGTAACTGAAAGTCTCAACCCACAACCCGGTTTCGGTTTCGTTGAGCCGGTTGCTTTCCATTACAATTCCCACTGGTTACAGTTACTCGCCCCAACCCACTTCCAGTTACATGTCCTCTAGTTCCTGTTACAAGCCATTACAAGCCTCACCCTCAGAGAGCCACATTGGCAGCTTGGTTGTGGGATCGACAGGCCTTGGAGGTCACAGCCGCGGCTGCGGCTCCTCCCCGGCCACTGAAGGCAGCTGCTTTTGCAGTGAGGGTGAGGCTCTTGCATATTGTCGCATGCGGCGTTTGGAAGAAGATGCGGTGCGAGCGTCGGTGCAGGGCACCGGAATCAGCTCCAGCACCGTGGTAGCTTTCGCCGTCTGCTCGGAGGGGTTCGGAGTCGGAGGGCCCTTCCCCTTCTCGGGCCGCGCGCGCACTGTGTCTGAGGTGCTGCCCGGCTTGGACTTTGAGGAGCTCGCGGCTTCGGAGCAGAGCGGCCTCTTGCTCCAGGAGGTACAAAAAAGGGGGGCGAGGGCCTTTACAAGGGGGGCAACTCTCTCTGCGCCAGGTGCAGGCTGCCATGGCTCAGTTTGCCATCCGACGGAGCCCCAGAGCCGAGCTGAGGCTCCGAGCGCCACGCGAACCGCCCCCGCCCCGAGGTTCGCTTCGCATCGAGCTGGGCGGAGCGGAAGCCCGGCCCTTTCGGCAGAGAGCGCCGAGCGTGGGTGAGAGCTTCTTCTTTTGCCGCTTTGTGAGGAGGGGGTGGAGGTGAGGACGACCATCAAGAATGCGTCCTCCGGTGAAGCCAAGGCCCACTCTGCCAAGGGCCACTGCCTCAATGCTCTGCAGCTCGTGCTGTCCTAGCAGAGGCTCTCAAGGCCGAAATTCTTCGAGCAGAGGAGAACTTCTTGGCCGAGGTCACCTCTAAGGTTTTGGGGGATTCTAGGCTTTGGGCTGAAAGGAGGGCTGACTGAGCACCTGAGGATGCCCATGCCCGTGGCATGCACGGATACGGGTGAGTGATCTATTGCTCGATGCACTGATAGTAACAGGTGCTTTCCTTCAGTGTTTGCACAGCGCACGACGGGCCATGACACGCATCCAAACTTGCTTCTTTCCAAGTTGCAGTTGTCCGCACATCGCATAGCAGGTGGAGCAGAGGCTGGCGGCTGCGCAGATTGGGCCGAGAGGTGGTGGCCCCGGACTTGAGGCCACAGGTGCACTCCGCACCGTGCCATCTCTTACTGCTTGAGGTGTGCCTCAGCGGGCGACCGACCTTCAGGTCATGGCCACTTGGCTTCAGTTCCCCTCAGTGCCAGTCCGAGGCTTGGGGTCCGAAGTCCGCCTAGGTGCGCCACACCGCATCCTTCGAAGAAGGGCCAGTGGACGGGCCTTCCACTGAGCGCAAAGCGAATTAAAGCGGCTCGAGCTTTGCTTCGACGATTTCCCATGTTGTTGTCCGAGGCATGCCACTGTATCCACCATGGTGCCGGCAACGACCATGTATGCAACTGGCACGACAGGCGACACCCCATACAGTGGTTCGCGCGTCTTGAGCCCTCCATTCTCCGCAGTGCTCCTAGGCAACGGCTTCAGCTCTGCGTGCGCCTTATGAGAGACCCCGACACGAAGTCTTGCTCTTTGTTGGGAGAAGTTCGGGCAAGGACCAAAATGAGGGAGTGGGAGGACTCGATTCTAGCCTCTGTGCAAAGGGCCGCAACGACCGAGGCCATGCCCACCCAATCGCAGTGGGCCGGGAGCTCGGGCAGCTCTGCGGGATGGCCGCTTGTACATCACACGAAGCCGCTGACCGAGAATTATAAGAACTTCCGAGCCCCGAAGAACATCCGAGGCGGCCTTCGACAGCACGCACCCGGAGCTTCCAAAGGACGAGGCCAGGTGAACCAAGAACTCCCCCAGAGCATGGCACAGCAACAAAATGCAAAAGACGATACCGGCGGCTCAAGATACCATGCATGTCGTGTGAAACAAAAGGCTTCTGCAACAGCACGTCCTTCCAACATGCGAAGTGCTAGTTTGTTTGATGTAGCTGTTGTTTTGCTGTTGCTTTTTGGTCAGTTGCCTTGCTCAGAATCAGGTTCCTACTGGTTGAGAGTTGGTTTGGGGTTCCAGTAGCAGAGTCCAGCAAGGTCCAGCAAGCGGTTGCCGCGACGTTCGAGGCAGGGTCATGGTGCTCATCTCATGTTGCCTGGTGCTTCGGATGCCATTCTCAAGGCCATCGACACCAACAAAGACGGCGTCATGTCGAAGGAGGCCTGCTGCAAAGTGCTATGCTGGTGGGTCATCACACGAAAAGTTCGCTGCGTCTCTCGCGCGCAATGTCTTTGGAGGAGTTCGAAAATTTCGTCGCCAGAGCGGCTGAGGCAAGTGTCAATGAAAGTAAGATGACATGAAACCATGATGCCGAATCGCGAATCTTGCCCAGTGGGCATTGCAGGTCGCAGCAAGTATTCTGTTACAGTTGTTGAAAAGTGCCTTATAAGTTACTTATAAGTGTCCCGGAGAACAAGGTGAAGCTTCCTGCTACGAGTTCTTACACCGGATCAGTTCGCCGAACGAGTAAGTGCAAGTCCACCTCAAGCAGATCTGCCTGACTAGCAAGAAAGGATACTCTCCATACGTCGGAAAACCTCAGGCGCCAGAGCCCGGCCCGCCGGCAGAGACGGCACCGACCTTACTCCTACCTTCTACATCACAATGAGTCCTGTCTCTCGTCCGTTTTCGGTACATGTAGGACTCCGGCAGGACAGACGTTCCAAGACGACCGACCTATAGCAGTGGTTCCCAACTAGCTTCGCGCAGTTCAGCCTTCAGCCCTGCCGAGGCGGCCAAGCCCACGGACTCCATGGAGGCCACGGGTGTAGGGAGAAGTCTTGTGTTTTATTGCGACTTTCGGAAACGGCAAACTGGTATAAGGAGGAGTTAATCCCAAAGCTCTTGCTGGATCCATATGTCGGGCACTCAGGGCTGAGATGGTTTATGGCCTGCATGTGTCAGCCTCAGCCAGAGGACACCAGCCGAGGCTATGGATGATGGTTTTGGCACTAGCCCCATTCAGAGTGCGGTGTCGGTGCCTCGGGTAGGCTATTCGTGCAACAGCCCATGCCGGTCGTGAATCACAACCACCAGCCACGAGTAACGTCGTACTTCTTAGAGTGCAGAAATGCATGTATACGAGACTTCTTTGCACCCGCTCGTGACACCCAGTCACCCTCTTCGAATTGTGGTGACTGAAGGTCTGACGCGCGACTTTCCAAGGACCGTGTTCGACTGTCGTGCATCCTTCCTTCTGGCTTGTCATGGCGACTTCTACACGAGTTTGGTTCCCCTGGCTTCTAAAAATTTCGATGTTCCTGCTACTGCGAAAGGGAGGGCTCAGGCCCAAGCATGCCCACCCCCGGCACCCTGCTCAGTCCCTGCCCCTGCTTTTGCCACTGTATCACAGAATGGGAGCGGGAAGGAGCGAGAAGCTGCCGTGGCTGCAGCCAAACGCCGAGCAGCCAAGGCGGAACTTGCAGCCGCAGCTGCGATGTGCTGCAGAGTGGGTCGTGGGTGCAACTCATGGGGTGTTTCCGTTGCTGCTTTGCAAGCATGGCCATGATAGAACTGATTAGGGCCTGATTAGGGTTGTGTGCGATTGAGTTTGCAAGGCCGCAGCCACGCAGATCACGGACTTCATCGTGGATCCATACGTGCCCTAGAATTCATGCAGCGTGGTGCGGAGTAGTAGTTGATGAACAGCTTGCTAGGACAGCACATCATGTTAAATGCTGCAGGCGCTGGAGGATGGCAGCGGCACTAGCCCCATGCAGAGTGCAGTGTCGGCGGCTCAGCCTGTAGGGCAGGGATACGTACAGGATTTCTGTGGGTCGGCAGAAGCAAAATGGGGCAGTTGCCTCTGAAACAACTACTGTATGTCTCGAGGGTGGTCGACACAATCTGCAATGACAGCATCAGTTGAAGCGGATAGAGTGTCAAGCCCTTCGCAGCGTATCCCGGCGGCTAGGTCCGAGTCACGGCTTGCAGAAGCGGGGCACCTGGAAGTTCGATTTGGTGCGTTTGAAGCTAACCCAAACCTGAATCTGCTCCCCAGCCACGCTGGCGACACACATAAAAACCATAGAGGGTAACTGAGTCTTTCGTCCCTCAGCAACTGGCTATGCGCTGCTCACCTGTAACTTCGGGCTGGTGTATGGCTTGTCGTTGCGCTTCGCACGTAAATGATCCAGAAGGGCTTGAAGGCGAACCTGCCGAAAGCAATCGTGGAAATCGGTCTCTGACGGAGCTTTCGCGTCGGTCTGCGTGTCAATAAGATATTCCGAAGATCCCTGTTCTCATGTACGATAGCAGACGCGGTTGGTTCTGAGTGACAGATGCCGTAGCGGACAGACAGCTGTGCTACCACAGCGACCGGAGCAGCCTGTAACCCGACCTCATCCAAACTACAAACAGTGGGGGATATGAACCATGTTGAACCTCAGCCCTGCAAAGGGATGGGGTGGCAAGTCCTGAAACCATAGCGGGGGCAACACAACGAACACTTCACGCTCGATTGAATCATACATGGTCGGGAGTTCATTTACGTTTGGTTGGCCAAGGAGCGTGAGCAGGCGCTGATTTCCACAATCAGGCGGTCAGTGGAGGAGTTTGGTGGAAGCTGATGCTTATGAGTTGCTGTGCCTGTAGCTCTTGGAGTGCGCCCGCTTGCCATGCACATTTGCAGGAGGAGTTTACCAAGGCAGACACGAACAATGATGGTGTACGCTCCTCGTATTCTGCTTCGCTTGCATGGGCGAGGTTGCAAATTGCAGAGCATGCCAAGGTGGTCTCTGCAGAGGAGTTTGCAGCCTGGGCCCATGCCAATTCGTCCTCCGAGGTGCGACGATAATGTCTGTTCTGCTGCATGAACTGCATGAGCCATGCCATCAAGTTACCGGAAGTGCATCTTTGGAATGCCGTGGTCATGCGATAAAAGCCACAGCATTGCATAAGAACAGCCACGGCACAGGCGCCGCAGCCTGAAGAGGTTGCAGCCGTTGCAGCCTCCTTTGAGGCCGACATGGACCTGCTGAGAGGCGGCTTTCGAATCCCAGAGCCAGGGATCTGAACCTTCTGTAGGCTATCGACAGCAACCATGACGGTGTCCTATCGAAGGAGGCCTCCCGCCATGTCTTAGTCAGTCTTAGTGTCTTACCTACTGTTGGGCCATCGATCAGTACTAGGCAAACGACAGGTTCAAGTTCATCATATATGGTCCAGCGTCCCCAAAAGTACCACAGGACTACTTGATCGAACTTTGCCAGGGCCCTTTGTCCGTCATCCAAATGGTGTTCCTGCCCTCCCCTCTCTGTTCGCTGCACTCCCTCCTCCTCCTCTTCTCCCTCTCCCTCTCTCGCGATCGCTCTCGCTCTCGCTCTCGCTCTNNTCTCTCTCTCTCTCTCTCTTTGCTCGTTCCTGTCTCCCTCCTCTCTCCCATCGGAGAGTGATTCGGTGAGAGTGATGTTTGAAAGGTGCTGGGGGCAATCTGGAGTGGTCTAAGACTAGACAAGTGGGTTGGGGCCCATATTGCAGGAGGGCACAGCCACACAAGTGAGTCGCCGAGCGTGTGTCCTGTTATCATTCAGGAGTTTGAGAACCACTTCGTCACGGAGGCAGGCTGCTCTAGTTCGTCCTGGTTCGTCCTGCCTTGGACGATCGTCTTTTGCCGTTGTGCCAGGCCTTCCTGCAAGTGGAGTTGGCCAATGTCATGCAGGCAACAGAGCTAAAGAGGGGACAGATGATGACTGAGGGCTTCTTCGACCCTTCACCACTTCACCGTGAGACCAAAGCACCTTCGTCGCAAGGCCGCGACCAGAGGAGCCGCGAGCTGCGCGACGAGCTCTCTAGCAGGCAACGGCGCGAGCTAGTTTCAGACTGCCGGTTCATGTCATTTCTAGGGTACTTACATGAAGCCCTCTGCTCACCTAGTCGTCGTGTGTGTAAACGCTGCCCCTGTTGTACAGCGACAGAGCAGCCTCTGTTGCCTTGCAAGTGCAAGGATGTTCGCACCCATAAGCCAGTCAATCAATCAATCAATCAAGCAGTTAGGGTCTTGCCGAGGCAGCTGCTGACATGAAAGATACCCTCTGTGTTGCGATTGTCGGCTTTGAGCGATGCCACAGCACATCCCAAACAGTTGCCAAAGGAACATGCAAGAAGTTCAAGTGTCGACTCCATTTTGAAGGGTTGCTTGTGCCCTGATGTGTCCAATGCAGCTTCGAGGAAGGGCTTTTGGGCTACGGCTACACTACATTATGCTGAGTGAAGCATCCAGAGATTGCGCTGATTTGCTCCAGTTTGGGATTCAGGCTTCATCCGAATGATCTACGTGTCGTCATGCAGAGCATAAACGGGATTGGAGGCAGCGCCACGGAACAGGGCACAGATGGCAGCATGACGGCCACGAGCTCGGAAGGAGCAGAGCTGCTGTGAGTTTGCTGTGCTTCGATTCTCGGGTGTCCGACAGCTCCAGGTCGCTGAGCAGCTTGCAGCCGCTGCTGTTGCAGCGGTTGACGCGGCTGTTGCCGCTCCGCCATCAACGGCGGCTGCAACCGAGGTCTCAGAGGACTTGCAATCGGCTTGCATGGGACTTGCAAGATGACAGACCAGCAACCTAGATGACATGGGCTGGCAAGGACGATGCCTTCGCACTCCCACCGCTGGCCACCGCCCTTGCGAAAGCACGTGCGGATTCTGCTTGCTGAGTTCGGTAGCAAATCGTGGGTCCGCACCGAGTATACGACGAGTAGGAGTCGGGAAAGTGAGATGCACAGCACTGTGCGGCGGATGTGCGGCCCCATGCTGCCCCGCTGCAGCGAGGTTGTTAGTTTCGCAGAGATGGGGGCGACGCCAACAGTGGTCGGGGAACCCAGGTGTACTTGTGCACAGTGTGGCACGTTCCGGGAACCACAAGGTAGACGAAGCCGTGCTTGTGCTGATAGTGCTTATGCATGAAGGACAACAGATTTCGGACAAGTCCTCTTCCGGCGCTAGCTGCAGGTCTCCATCGAATCAGCTGGTGAGCGCGATGCTGTCGTGCCTGTCGCCGAGGCAGCGACAGAGAGCGGAAAAGGGTTGTAGGCAAGAGCCTGTTCATGCCGGCCAGCTTCTCTGAGGTGGCCAAAGCTGCTGAGATTGGGGCCAATGCACCAACAGTGGTCGGGGAACCAAGGTTTACTTGTGCAGATTTTGGCACGTTCCCGGCACCACTAGGATCTACAGTACTTAGGAGCGAAGTGCAACAGCAAGCTACCTCTTCAGTTCTCGATCGATATCAGTTCCCGGCGCTAGCTGCAGGTCTCCATCGAATCAGCTGGTGAGGGCGACGATGTGGTGCCGGTCGCCGAGGCAGCGACAGCCAGCGCGGAAAAAGCCTTCTGGCAAGAGCCTACACATGCATGCCGCCCTGCTTTCACGAAGGTTGCTAAAGCCGCTGAGATTGGGGCGAATGCCCCAACAGTGGTCGGGGAACCGAGGTTTACTTTGCACATTGTCGCAGATGTCTACCAAAGACTGGCAGCGTCCTATCGCAGCACTCTTTGCGCTGTCTCTCGCCGCCCGGGGATACCTGGACAAACGCAAGCAACAGCAAGCTGCCATTTCAGTTCTGAATCGATATCGATCCAGTCCCGTTCCTTCACTGGCTGCAGGTTTCCATAGAATCCTCTGGTGAGCGCGATGCTGTCGCACATGTCGTGGAGGCAGCGCCAATAGCATTTTAGTGAAGTGCCTGCCCACACATGCCACGCTACGCTCAGGTGGCTAGAACGGCAGAGATGGGGGCAACCCCGACGGTGGTGGGGAGCCAAGAGCAGTGACCAGTGAGTAGTGCGATTCCGATCCGTAAGCAGAATTCGAGAGGAAGCGCCATTTTCGCTGGCAGTACCTGGGAAACTAAATGGCTCCGCATCTATGGGTATGAATCTAGCAGCAAAACGAGGTGCAAAAAACTGACATTACGGAATTGTTGATTCGTTGTGCATTGTACTTCAGTCTACGCATTGATCTTGGTGGCAAGACTCTCAACTGACGTGTTCAGAGCATGTTTGGCTAGCTTTGGTTTGGTTCGCAACTGGCTTCAGCTGGCTGCAGGTCTCCATCGAATCTGCAGGCGACCGGGGTATGGCGCCCGTGGTCGAGGCAGCGAAACCTGAGAATAGCATAGCAGCGCGATCTTTCTGTGGTTAAGGCCCGGCTTTGAGAGTTTTTCCAGAGCCAGGTGAAGACTCCCTCCGCATCGTCCGGGCCGGATGATGCGCAGGAACTTGGGGCCGAGATCGCTGCCAAAGACTTGGTGCTGGACATCACTGCCGACAAGGATAGGGCGGATAGGGGTACCCAGAGATGTCCTTTCCCTCTCCAGTCATCGTGCCCTCTTCTGTTGGCGGAGGGAAGGGGCAATCATTTTTGCTGCAGCTGCTATCAGGCATAAGGCTTCGTCATCAAACATTGGTGATCGGGTTGGTTTTCGAAGCCTTTCCGGCACACCGGACGGGGCAGAAGCTTCAACGTTTGAACGCTCTCCAGGAACGTGCTGCTGGAATGCGCGTCGTCAACCTCATCATCGTCATCATCAACCCCAAAACAGCACCATCTGCACCATCATTCTTACTATTTCCATCACCCGTGACCATCATGATCATTGCATGAGCATCTTAGACGGTTAGTACAGATCAAGAAGGGCAGTTGAAAGTCGACTGAGCCAGGAGTCCTTGCCGGCGGATGTAACCAACGCCTTGAAGGCAAAGCGTTACACCGTCTCTTCTGCCACGACTTTGCGCATCTTTGCACTCGAGATAGGGTCAGCAATCTGTATTTCCGCCAGATGTTCGATTGCATGCAGATTGCTCCATCAAGGGCCCAAGTCCGTTCAGAACGACATACCACTTTCAATGAAAACAAACCATCAGAAAGTTGTACGGAAACGACTGCAAAGGCAATCGAGTGCAACGCCTTGCCGCCCCAAAATGCCTGAGGAAACCGTAAAGCTTGCCTCCAGACCTGTGCAGGCAGCGACCACAGGAGCAGCGAGCTCTGTGACAGGCTCCGTAGAAGGCAAGCCTGCCGTCAGTCTATTTCACTCCCGCAACGTGCTCCTAGTTCAAGCCTGGTCGCACAAAGTCCTGTAGCCGAGTTGCAGTGCTTGCTTTCTTTAGTGCACACATGCACGCACACCTGCACACGTGGGTCGCCTGATTCCAGGCACCATCGGCACCGCTGCACAAGGGTCGGACAGCAAGAAGGCCGCAAGCCAAGAGCATTTGGCTGTTCGAGGCTCCGAGGCCGTCTAAGTCTATGTTCCATGTCGGCAGGAGGATAGCGGTCTCGCAGTCCTCATGGTTTAGGTTTGGTTTGGGAGGGTTTGGGGGTCTAGCGGCAGAATCCACAAGGTCCAACAAGCTGTGGTTGCCGCGACGTTCGAGGCAGGGTTGTGGCACGGTTGTGATGTCATCATGCTGCCTGGCGCTTCGGATGCCATTCTCAAGGCCATCGACACCAACAAAGACGGTGTCGTGTCAAAGGAGGCCCGCTGCAAAGTGCTGTGCTGGTGATGACTCTCTCGCATGCAATGTGTTTCCAGGAGTTCGAGAATTTCGTCGCCAGAGCGTCTGAGGCAAGTGTCAGTGACGCACCCGTCTGGCACAAGTCAGGTGACATGAATCCTGATGCCGAATGGCGAATCTTGCCCAGTGGGTGTTGCTGGTGGCAGCAAGTATTTTGCTGCAGTTACTTTGCATAGCACAAAAGCACAGTTCGCTGTGTGGTCTGCATGTCGGCCTTGGTGCTTCTTACCCTAAGTGTCCCGGAGAACAAGGTGAAGCTTCCTGGTACGAGTTCTTAAATCTTATCAGTTTGCCAAACGAGTGATGAGCGGAAACGATCCGACAGAGCTCCATCCCGCACCGCGCATGCATCTCAACGCCTCCATGGCCACCTCAACCTTGCAGGAGCCAAGCCACGCTGAGCCGGTGAACCAGGGGCCGGTTCCTGTTGAAGAGGCCCCAACACTCTTGTCCTATGTATGGCGAAGATCTTACCAGCTTGCTTCACCACGCTTGTGAGCACACAAACACAGCCTTGATGCAGGCCGCGGACGTGTCATTCTGAAGTTTTGCCAAGTTTATAATAGCCCCAAGAAGGTTCCTGAAGCTGTCTGAGTCTGCGCAGGCTGCGGAGCCCGGAGCACCGGAGGCGGAAGACGAGGCATGGCGCATGGCGCAGTGTTTTGCCGAGAGTTTTCGCCCACAAGCGCCTGAAGGACCCAGAGGCCATTCAGGAACGGGTCCACGAGGCACCTGTTATCACCTCTTGCGCGGCCGAGACGCAGGGTTACGACAGTTGCGGTGAGGTCCTCGAGGAAAATAGCAGACTTCGGTCCGAGAACATGGCTTTGCGAGCCCTTGACTCAGAGTTCTGCCTGCCGAATGATACTGATACAGCATCTTGCAAGACTTCTCCCCTACACCTCAGCCGCCGAAACGGCGGCTCTTGTGATTGCTTGTGCATCGCCATAGAACATTCGGAGAAAAACGCTCGGCTGTTTCTTTGCCTCAGGTAGAACTGGATGCCCTCCTGGCCATGGCCGTCGTGGAGACCCGAGATGCCCTAGCTTTTGACTTCGTGCGGTTTGGTGATTGGGTCCTTTTCCCTGAATTGCACCAGCTCCTGTTCAGACGCCGGAAGCGACGCCGCCCGGGACTGCGAAATGAGATTCGCATAGATCGCTGTGTCTTGCAGGCATGGCGGCTGTGGGAGATGTGGCCATTGCATACCATTTCGCAACAACTTCAGGCCGTCTATGAACCCACAACATTCCACGCTCCCACGGCCATCGCTCCTGTCAGGAACGAGACAACTGGAGACTACAGTATCAGTCATAGCTGTAACCACAGATTTCATCAAAACCCTGACCAACGGATCAGTTCACCACATCGCACAAACCGAGCCTGTCTGAAGGACGGTTCGTGGTTTCACGTGGCCCACAAACTCGGGCTGCAGTGCCTCAGAGTCACACTGGGGCTTTTCAGAGCTCTGGCTGTAGACGTGCTGACGGCAGCAAGCTCAGTCGAAGATCAGGGATATGAAACTGTCTTTCTCTTGCACGTGCATCGGAGCAAGCTACTGGCTTGTGGCTTGGCTGTCTCGTCCAAAGGTAATTAGGCCGAACTACGGTGCCGGTGCTTTTCCCAGTGCTGCCAAAGGTGGCTGCAGATGGACCGCCAATTCGCAATTCCATCAACAGCATCTCCAATCTTGTTTTGAGAAGATTCGACGTTCGTTACACATGCGGAAGAGAGCTGGTGTCAGTCTGATGGACATCCTGGCAAGGATTGACAAGTTTCACCCGTGTAATTGTAAAAGCGGGGAATAGAAGAAGATGATGAAGGTAAGACTTTGGAGGAGAAGGAGTTTGACGGACGCGTCGCCTGTCGCCTCGCAGCCATATTGGTTCACACCTTCAGGCATGCTTGCCCCTCGATTTTTCACGATTTTGCTTGCCTGATATCAGCACGTAGGGTTGGGTTCCAAGTCGCCCACTTCAGGGCGGTTGAAGCAGTATCCTCTGATTCAGCAAGGGAACCTGCAAGCCTGCATGAGCTCGGGGGATGAGATGGTGCCTGTGCTCAATTGCCTTTTGGAGAGCCCAGGGACCTGACAGAAGGGGGGCAGCAGCATGCAGGGCTGTGCAGAGTGCGGGTTTCTTCCCCGAAAGTTGCTGCCACGCATTCTGCCATGCCGCAGCATTTGCTGGATTAAGCGGCAGGGTGAGCCGGAATCGGTTGCAACATGTGTCAACCCTGGGAGAGCCCTCATGAATAGGACGCAAAAAGCGTCGAGTCGGGTGTTAGTGACTGTTAGTGGAGAATCGATGTCTTAGGTTGTGCCATAGCGCCGCCATGTTTTCCCGTTCATGGCTGCTGCTTTTGCCGACTGCAGTTCTTGCAGCCTCTGCGCCTCGGCTCACTTTTGCTCTCTCAGAGAAGATCCGTCCTTTGCTTTGGTTCCGCTCGGTTCCGCTCCTGCCTCGCAGGACGAGCATTCAGCACATTCCCATCCGCATGAGGCTCTCTTGCCGCCTGGCCGACATGAACTTCAAAACGACGCCCTTGCATCAGAGATTTGCCGAGGTTTCCTTTCTTCGCCATGCTGATCGGCATCGGGCTGCGATTTGCTCTCGATACACTTAGCCCGCCAAGAGCCGTCCCAAGCGTGCATCTTGAAGTGGCGGTCAGGTATGTGTATCACACATCTTGGTTCACGCTGTCCAGTTGTGGCTTCGATACCGTACACCGTGTCGCTCCTGCAACTCGGCTTCGCTGCATTACGCCGTTGCCGTGAAATTTCCACTCTGCGCAAGGATCGCTGGAGTCTTGCTTGGAGCCATGCACATCGAGAGCTCTCAAGGCTTGGCGTGTGCCAGAAGCAAACGAGTCACCTGTAGCTGGTCCGGACTGAGACACTATGCGGCCGCATCTCCGAAAGCTTTCAAAAACTAGGCATTACTGCGCTGTGCTCGGATCACAGAGGTTTCGCAGTACACCAGCAAGCCACTACAACCGTCAGCACCGACCGGATGCATTTCAAGCATGCTCGTGGTGCATGTGCCGGGTAGTCTACTTAATTTGCCTTGAACATGCAGCCCCGCGGTTTAGGGTGTTTAAAGGTTAAAGTTGATGGAGTTGATAATCTGGGTTGAAAGAACTTGAAAGAGCCACCCAATTTCCTCGTTGTGCCAGAGAGCCAAACACGGGCGTGTGATGTTTGCATACTCATGGTTCTCTTACCAATCTGTTTGAATATTAGCTCCCAGTTTGATCCGGTTTCCTCCACTGCCCGCGGCCTTTAGTCAATTCAGGCCTGGGCACGCTGTCAAGGAGCATCGCCCTCTGGATGGACATCGAGCCTCGAATGGATCTGAAAACCGCCAAATCGTGACTGATTGCTCATGACAAAGACGGGAGCTGTGCCGGGTTCTGAAGCTGCCCGGGACCCTCTGCCGAGGACCCGCATGTGATCTTGTACTCTTTCCTGCCGGTACTGCTCTTCGGAGATGCATTGTCCATTGCGCCTCAGCGAAAACACAAAGGCCTTGCGGTAAATCAGTCCTCTCTTTGTTTTCGAAAGCATGACATGCCCTACATCGGTACTGGTTCCCCAAGCAACCACACCACGCAGGAAAGCCCGTTCTGCCAGTTGAGCCATCGGGAAACATCCGTTCCGCCGAGGTATGGCATGATTTCCGTCGGACGGCCATGCAATGCGCAGTGTTGGCAGGCTTGGGGGACAACAAGCGGGAACATGGCGGGCACAGACACCTCGAGCTCGGACCAGCAGAAGTACGCAAGACTCTTAGATACCCGCCGGACCCCGACCTGATATGCGATTAAGATGACTGTCCATTTCGTAACTGCGTAATTTGTGTAGAGAAGTCGTAGCAGCTCTGCCCGTAGTGCTTTTAATTGAAGAGAGAGGACTTCTGCTCGTTCCTCAGTTAGGAATGCTGAAATGTTGCACGCATCATTATCTTGTAGCTGAGATGAGCTCTCTTACCTCTAGTTGAGGGATAAGGCGACTTCTCGAGTGGTTTTGCAACGATAAGAAACTGTCGCATTTCTTGGTGAACAGTGCAGGACCTCTCTTATTGCTCGACCAGAGACAATGCAGTTGTCATGCTGCTTATTCAGCTATTGCACCTGGCTGCTGACCAAAAATGCAGCTGCATGCATGCATACATACATACGCACATACTGACACATACTGCGCACATACGCTACGTACGTTCATAAGTACATCCACGAAACCTTACATTCAAGCAATGCATGCACGACTGACAGCTGGCACAAGCCGCAGAACGATATTCGGTCAGTTACCGTAGTTCCCAGACTCGGTTCTGGAAGTGTGCAGAGTTTGATCAGGCCCTGGCGTCCTCATCGGGACCGGACTCATGTTCATCGTCTCGAAGTACATCTTTCCATACGGCCGCGGACTCGGCATGTCTCACGCCAGCTTCGCGTTGCTCAATTTCGGGATGCAGCAAATATTTTGCTAACTAATTGGGAACCACACCATGAGATAGGCAGCAGTGCAGTGGAGTTGCGGCGGCTCTTTGCATCAAAGCTCCAGCGTGCAAACCTTGCACTGTAATTACAAAGAACATAAAGAAGTCCTTGAAACCCCTTTGCCTAGTTCTGCCCGAGGCTGGGGAGACTATGAGTGTGCTGCCTTTGCAAGTGTGCTTGCTGCCACGGATCCCGTGGCTGTGGTGGGTCTCCTGAAGGCCAGGAGTGTAGAGGCAACTTTCTTGCGGCTCAAGGTTTGGAATGCGTGGGTGTCTCGCAAATGCAAGAGCACCCGACAGCATGCAAGGGCGAGCAGCGTGTGAGAGTATGGGTGACCTCTGCCAGGAGATGGGGGCCAGCCGCGTTCTCACCATGCAAATAGCAGGAGAGTCCTTGTTGAACGCTCCTTCGCTGCACTGTGCGCCTTCGGTGCTTTTGTCACGTGTGTTGTGCTTGGCTTGAATGAGGATGGTGTAGCCATTGTCGTCTGGCTTGTCTTCTTCGACTTCATGAAAGGCTGCAATGGCAGTTGATACGTAGGCAATTTGGCAATTTACGGCTTCCGGCTCGAATCATCACCCTCCAGCCCAGTTCACTCACGGTCCTGACACCTGTCAGAATGAGACAAGCAGCTCCTGACCTGAGCCCGCAGAAGTCACCACGGGCTCCAGTGGAGGGCGATTGTCTGCCAAGACGCCCCTGGCTTGTCTCTTTCGGTGAAGTGCTTGAGTAACTCTGACAGTGTCTTCAAGAGGAGCGTAAGGGCTGCCTGTACCAAACAGTCGACTGAGCGTGCGGTGTCTGGTCGAGTGAGAACAAGACAAGACCGTTGTGTTGCAGATCTTAGATGTACTCGTCTCCGCCGGGGGCAGGAAATCAAGCAGATGGCGGTGCCATCATAGGATCATTCCTCCGTGCCTTAGCTTGATTTCCCTCAGGGGTTTGACTTGCCACTGACTTCTGAAACAGTACAGTTCCGGAGGCAAACGCGGCTCACACATAGCAGGCTAGCACAGATTTTGCCCACGCATGACTCCACACACGCCTGGAACGGCCGTTCTGTTCCCAGAATAAGACCATCGAATGCAATAGGCGGAGAGAAGATCTAGCAGAAGGGCTCCTCCGTACATAGGAGTTGAGTTCGAGTCAGAGCCCATTGTCGCTCCGAAGCTTCGGCCAAGCGGAGTTTTACGGGCCCTCTGAGGCCTAGCAGCCGGTGGCACAGCCTTCGGAGTCTTCTGCGGAGTAGTGGCCGCACGCTTCTTCGGCGGCAGTGGACTGCTTGACCTGACATCCTTCCCCGGCTCATCCCCACTCCGCCAGGTTGGGCGTCGCTTGCATCCGATCGTTTGGTCCACACGGACGCCTTGGTGCAGGCAGGGCCAAGTAAATCATGAGCAGGCTGAGCAGGTTACAGCATTTTCACGATGCCCCCGCAGTGACAGAGTCAAGTCTGGTTAGCTCGAGGTCAGCCTGACCATCACTGCTGCCTACCTGGCGTTCTTTATTGGGGTGGCTAGGCTGTTCTTGAAGATAGTGACTGGACAGCGCTTTCCCTCCGAATCCTGGGCAGAGGTTCTTTGTGTCCATCAAACCTGTAGTTGCAATAGGCCGAGGCTGCAATTGGCCTGTGCTAAACCCGCGCAACACGGCATCGAACCAATCGGCGTGTATTGTAAGAAGCGCAAAGCTACTGCTCGTGTGCACTTTTCGCAAGCACAACAGCTAAGGAGAACGAGCTGAAAGTCAGCGGGGTTCTCGCGGCCATTTTCGCGGCGTTGATGATGAGCAAATTTGCCACGCCTTTGGTCTGCCACAAGGAGCGTCGCACGTGTCAGGGGCCAATGCGTTTCTCTTTGGCCAGGATCCTGCTTGGCATTCTGTCACATCTAGACAGACTGTCACATGACGCCACAGTGAGTAGGTCTACACCGGTCTTGCCACTTGCGAAAGAGAACTTGATGACAGATGCAGTGTAGTCACCCTCTTTGGAGATCACAGGAGGGTATGCTCGCGGTGTGGCACACCATGGAGTACTTCGGGAACACTGTCCTCTTCGTCCTTTGTGGGCTCTTTGCATATGAGTCGTGCTCGAAGGTGGCCTGGGCAGACTTCGGTTGGCTACTCCTTCTCTACATTCTGGCGACCCTGGCAAGAGGGTTCATGGTTGCAGTCCTCTGGCCGGCTGTAAACTTGGTCGGTGGCTCGGATGTCACGCTTCTTGCCGGCAGAGCAGGACTTAGCTGTCAGGACCGCTGCACCGATAAACTCGCAACACAAGCCCCGCGGTCAACTTAGGAAGACGACCTGGAAGGAATGCGCCGCTCGAAGCCCAGCCTGATTGTCTATTCGACAGATTGAACTCGTAGTATCTTCGTAGCCAGAGCTAGAAAGGGCTTTCCAGTTGTAGCTTGGCTCCTCGGCCAGGAAGTGACATGCAGGCCGAACTCATAACACCCCGCCCTTTCGCATGACGAATTTGACATCATCGCGATAAGCATCACTAGCTCATAACCAACATTATCACAAAAAGCTAGAGCCATCATCATCACTATCATCGAATCATCATCATCGTCATTCGTGAGCCAACCAGTCGGTCCTCTCATCCTCATCATCCTCTTACTTTCCATCATCATCATCATCATCATCACCACCAGCGTAGCAGAAGGTTGATTTACATCACTGTCCTACTCCCTTCACCTCACCGACTTGCTTGCGTCGCAACCATTGATGTTGTAGCCACCACCACCAGCCATTGACCTCTGTCACCTCTTTCTTCGATCCGTGCTATGGTCATCAGCTTAGGCAATCATCAACATCATCATCATCAGCAGCAGCAGCAGCAGCAGCAGCACCTTCATCGTCACCTTCATCGTCAACATAACCATCAGGAGCAGCGTCGTTCATCGTCACCATACTGCTCTTTTTCATGCAACACGCAGTGTCCAGCCATGCAGGGATGCTTTGCAACCGCAACTCTTGAACAGACAATTCGTCTGGCATGAAGCCGCACTGCTTACATTTTCATAATCGGGAGAAGTGCCCTGCCGCTAACGGCAAAGACACTACCTCCGTCACGAATGAACAGCGAGGCAACACGTGCTGGCAGTAATCAAAGTATGACACCCAGCAGTCAGATCGACTCATCGGATGAAAATTCTGTAGCCTCCCGAAAGCGAGGATCCCTGCCTCTGAAAGACAATGCTTCAGTCTTCAGTGATCATCTCTGCAGAGCCCAAACAGAACAAGTCGCATGCGCATGTGGCATGAATGAAGAGCTGCATTGTTGCACGTCTCTATCATCATCTGAATCTGTGAGCATCATACGCGTTCAGACGGTCAATCAACCAGCGAACCTGCACTATGCTATCGAGCAACGTCATCAGCATTATAGTCAACATCACCGTTGCAAGCGTCATGACTTTCGAGATCATCGACACTACCATTTTCAGCAGCACCACCGCCACCATCATTGTCGGGTAGTGCATTCATGCACGTAGGAACAAGCGCATGCGGTCGGCTGGCGGCACTCAGGCTGGACCGCTCTGATTTCGACTCTCCCCACTTCCTTTCGCCCCGCCGCCCCGCCTTGACATCATGGCATCTTCCGGCACCGATTCCTATGCCGCCGCCTGGGCCGGGCTCGCCGGGGCGGCTGACTTGGAGGTGGCGGGCGGCACTACTTCTTCGTCTCCGCCGACTACCTCTTCGCCGGTGGATACGTCCGTGTTGGCGGTGGGGAGAGCGCCGTGGAGCAATTCGAGGCGACCGTCACCAACCCGCTCAGCGCTGGGCTATGCCGGGTTGCATGACGAGAGTGCGGCTTCTTGGAGGCCCGGTCGCAGTGGGACACATGGTCAGCGTCGTGGGCGGCCACAAATTTTCGGCCCCTCCTTGGCCGGTCCTGGTTCGGTAGCACCTGGGGCTTACAGCCTCCCTCTTCCACCCGAAGTCTGTCGTCCTGGTCGTTCGGACAAGTAGTTCTGAAAGCCCGGGGCGATGGGGAGGACGTCGACCGCCACGACGCTGGCGATGGAAATGCGCCAGCGCCGCACTTCCAGGGGCACCGGCGCACATTGCCAACTTGGCAGCTTTCTTTGAAGCTATGGCCGCGCCGCCCTCTCGCCCGGAGCCCAAGGCCAAGTCCAAGGCGCTGCGGACTGGTCGCGAACCCGTGCCGGAAAAGGGAAGAAGGGCTCGCAAAGGGGTTGGTGCGGCGGATATATTATTATGCCAGTTGCACCGGCACCGAGCTTTCGGGCGGTGTGCCCGGCCGGGCGCTGTCTGCGCTACGACCAAAAAGCACCCACTGCACCTTCAGTAGAAGTTTTGGCTAACACGCCGTTAGCTAGGTGCTTGTTATCACATTTTTCATGGTCAAAACCAGCAGGTTCAGCAGCATCATTACATCCACAGGCCCTGTTTGCGAGTCGGACTGTGGCCATTGTCTTCACGAAAAAACGTCACACCATGAGCATCCCTAGCACCAAGGTGGAATCGGATTAATGCCTGCCCGCACATCTTCATTCCGACAAGTGCACCGTAAGGTGATGTGTAAAGACCTGTCGCAATGCTGAGGTCATGGTTTGGGGAGGGCTGCGCGGTGCTGTTGGCCTGGCCCTGGCATTGTCCATGCGAGACATGGTCCGCCAAGCAAAAGGTTTCATGGATCATTTTGAGGCGAATCATCATGCGCTTTTGTCCCAGGTTCGTGTGCTGATCCCAAGGAAACGAATTGCGAACGCAGGGGAAGACAGAGACGGCAGACCGCATGGTGACTTGCCCTGCAGCATGATGCATGCGAGTCTTATTCTGGTGAGCACAAAATATGTCATGCTCAGTCTGCGTCAGTCAGGTATTCTTCGTCTCAGGCTTTGCAGCCCTGACATTGTTGATGAAGCTTGGCATTTTTCTAACACCCATTGAGCTACTCTAAGACTTTTGAGTTCGTGCTACAGGTTTTGCACCTTGCAAATCACGCTTTGCCAATGTGGTTGGGAAACTCCACACATCCCCAAGCCAAAGCAGCAAAGCCCGATCCCAGAAATGCCACGACCTGTGGAGCACTACTGCAGCGCTTGGAGCTCACCAAGCCTCCGGAGGCCAGGGGATTGGGCTCGGGTGATCGAGCCCTCCACCATCACGGTTCTGATTTGGGCGTCTCTCTACTGAAACCCCATGTCTTCCTGAGGATCTTCTGGCAATTGAAAGCAGTCTTGTTTAGATGGCATTCTTTCGCCGTGCGCTGTTGCTCTGCTTGCAGATCTTCTACCCGATTCTACCTTTTGTGACCACTATGCGTGTAGTCTGTCACTCTGTCTGCAGCGGAACAACCGCACGCGTGGCCGCAAAGCATTCACAGTAGTCTTATCCGCAACAACATAACACCCGCATCACCAGGCACAGGTGGTGATCCTGACAACTTTGCGGAAGGTCTTGCCATTTGATTGCAGCGATGAGCGGTTTGACTTTACCCAGCACTACTATCCAGTGCCCCGTCCCAGGGTGTCGGTCTCCAAGAAATCATTCGAAGATCGGATGGCAGAGGATGGGCGCTTCAAGGCCGTTCACCAGCCCCTCTTCTGCCCTGGCAATGTTTTAGAGCTGGAGTCCCAAAAAGCCGCAATGCCACTTTCGTCACCTAGGCAAGAACTGGATGCGCTGCTCGAGCATCTCGATGAGGAGCTCGCTCACCACGGTCACCTGGACAATGAGCATGCGCAGGACTTGCAGCCCACGCTTTTCCGAACGTTTCCAAATATTGTTACTTGCAGGAATTCGTGCCCCAAGACCACACACAGTTGGTGGGCAAGTCGATGGAAAGTTCTGCGGCCGCAGTCGGACTGTTTCCCACACTATGCTGAAAACGGATCCCTGCGATCAGGTTCCGATGAAGTTGCGAATGAGATTACCACAAATGTGGTACCCGAGGCCGAGGACGCAGTGTAGAGTCCAGAGTTGGCGTGCGGGGTTTGGTTTCTGCTCTACTTCTGATGTCTGCAGAAGTCCGAGAAGTACGGGCTGCATGCTGCACGCGACTGCCGGCGTGTGTGCGTGCTGACAGGAGCCGTCAGTGGAGATTCTGGCAGAGAAGGTCGCAGAGACAGGCTTTGGCCGTGATTTGTAGGCTCCAAGTAGCATTTTGAAAGCAATCCTGAGCGACCCTCAACATCCCTGTGAGGCACCACAGACCAGGAGGCCACATCAGCAGCAGATCCTGCACCGAAGAAGAATGCCGAGAAGAAGGACCTCTTAGAAAAGAGATTGAAAGTTTGACAGTGTGTAAAGCCTGCGGGCTTCCGTGGGCAGGAGGAGCATTGGTGGTGGGGTTTCGAGCAAGTCCGACCTGCAACTTAGTCGCAACCTTTCGCGCAGAGGGGCTCGGAACCAGCTACGACAGCAGGCATCTGGTGCCATGAACAAGCCTACTGGGCCCTCGTTCTTGGAGAAGCGGCCTCTTGGCAGTACGCTGGTCCGATCAGGAGAAAAGGCAGGCATACGCAACATACAAGTACTGCAACAAAGGGCCGGTATTTCCATGTTGCTCAGGTATGGCGTGGCAACACGGGGCACGCATCAGGACTGTAGTCTCGATCGAAGACACTACCCGCTCACTGCCGTCCAACACCGAATGCCAAGATATTACCACGCCGATGTCGTTGTGAGGAGCGCATTGTCTACCGCAAGCTATTCCTCTCCATGCTTCGTGGCTTGGCAGAAAGCAGCAGGAAGAAATGAAGATGTTAGGACTTCAGGAGCCTTGCACCCTTGCTGCTTTCTCCAGGCGCAGAGTACATGCGCCTCATGGACACTGGGATGCTGCCGCGACGCGCTGAAGGCCTTACGTCACAAAGAGGGAAGGGGGGGAGGGGGGGGGGGGGCGCGCTTGGGCCTTGCGCCGACAGAGTGCTCTCTGTTGCAGAAGCAAATTGCAGGAGCGGAGCTCCTGCTGGCGAGCATCGATGCGGCAGATGACTTCGCTGCCATCGGCTTGAACGACTGCATCTTTCAGGGTAGACTCACTGTAGACTTGGCCCAAGCCCTGCTGTGCCACCAGCTGTCACCGGAGGACTGGAAGATTCTCCAGGGCCAGCTGCTGAAACGTACCTTCCTCGAGCTGGGAGGGCTTTGATCGCAGAGAGAAGATCCAGCCATGGCGTGAAGCTCTGCGCTGTAGCAGTTGCTGCAATCAGGCCGTGGGAGCGTTTTGGTCAAGGCAGGGCTCAGAAACTACAGCTCGGACGGTGTGGACACAATCATTAGTGCAAGAGTTGTGTAACATCTCCGACCGGCAACGCCTGTAGCAAGCATTGCACTGGTTACATGGCGCGACTCTGTTGCACATGAAGACAATTCCGACGTGCCGGCGGGCATCCGAGTGACCGCAAGTAGAAAAGATCACGCCAACTCCTGGCGAAGGCTCGCGAGTTGCTGTCGCCCTACTTCGCGCGGTTGGGCTGCAAAAGATTCCCATCTTGGGAGGGCTGAGACCGACTTTTGCTTGAGCCGCAAAGTCCCCCGCTCAGGTTTGCCCCCGTTCCAACGGTCAGTGGCAACATGGTGTTTGATCTCTTCACCGTCGTGGCTTTCATCGATGCACACCACACCGTGTCTCATTTGGCACTAAGATCTCACGTGGCTTCATGCACCCGCCTGCAGATCTTCCTAAGTGATAAGCTGAGGTGTGCCATCGGCTTCTGGAGAGCGACTGCCTGAACGGCGATGCACGGGAGGACGTCGTCAAAGAGTCCTCCACGGCCGCTTGCCGCAAAACTATAGGGATCTGGAAGCTTAGAAGATGAGCATTTTGCATCTTGCGGAAGCTCAGGAGTTGGAAGCCGCACGTGGCCCGGCCTTGCTTTCGGCACAACTCTCTCTTGCCCCACCCCCTCCCGCACCACATCAAGAGTTTCTGGTGAAAGATCGGCAGTGGGAAAGAGCTTGCAAAGGGTTGAGAGCTTGGTCCAGGTGCAGTGTTACTGTGGATGTTGGGTGCGGCTTTGACAGAAGTCATGTGGAGTTTGTTGGGGTCGAAAGAAGATCGAAGCAAGAGGGCGTTCCTAAAGACTCGTCGAACGGGCCAACGGCCCGTAAGAGGACGAGCATTGATGCATCTCTTTTCTATTGCATGATGCGGGTTGCAACCAAGATCAGCTGCTAAAGGAAAACTGCACCTCGGCTGCACACTGGGGAACTCTTCAGCTCAAGCTGTGTAGAGCTGCTAGTACGAAGGCATCGGCGCGAAGCAGATCAGCAAGGCAGCCGTGGACATCCAGTGGATCTAGCGCATCGGTGCTCACAGCTTTAGCAGGGACATGAAACGACAGAAATTACCCAGAGCTGGAGCCTGCGCTGCAGTCTAATGCCGCTCGCTGCCTGGGTCAAAGAAGATGAAAACTTGAGTGACTGTGATGCTGAGATTGAAGTTCCAGTCCTTCTTCGCAGCAGTCCCCGGACCTGGTCAGGTTCGTACGATGCAGCTCGCCACGATGCTTTTCGAGGTTCAGAAGGAAGGGCAACAGTATTCTGCGTTGCTGGGCACACTACCTTGGAGAATCTCTACAAGGGGACAGCAAGGGTACCTAACGACCCTGCCGTGGCCAATCTCGTGCCAGGAGCAGGTGTCTCGTTGGTTGGAAATGGGTGCCGCAGCTGCAGCATGACAATCCTGTGGCACGGTATGTGGAGTCGATCCAATTTTGTTCCCAACCAGCGTTCCAGGCGTCATTTCTGACAAGGAGATGGAGGCCGGGATTCACTGGCCAGCGGGCCGCACCAGGGTAGCATGGATTGTGGGCGTTGCCAGGGCTCCAAGAGCGCTTCTGGCAGGAGCTCCTGCACATAATCAAGCATGGCCTGGAGCACTCGCAAGAGACCATGAAGAAGAAGGCCGCACAATGGTCGAGTGAGGTCTAGGATTCTAGGTAAGTCAGCATCAGGAAGAGCGCTGTGGCTCGTCATGCATACTGATCTGTCGCAAGCGCACTGTTGTGTGAAGGGACGCTCGGTACGCGATGACTTGCCACTGGAAAGTCTTACAGGTGTTGCTAGTGCTGCGTGCGTGCACGACATCGCCGCAAGCAGCTTAGAGGGAGGGATCTTGTGAAGGTCTCTGATTGGTATTGTAACGAATGATCCTGACACCTTTGCGGATATTTGAGCAAGTTCAAGACTAGATGTGCTCCTGCGGATTGCCATTGGCCGTGCTTGCTTGGATAACCACAAAACCAATTACTGGCGGCAGATTTTGTGAACTCCCTGCTTGCCTGAAGGCCTCAGAAGCTCTTGCATTCCGAAACCACATACTTCATGAGGGCACATGTCGTGGCAAACCTAGCTTCAACCGATGATAAGAAGTGCAACAGATGTATTTTTTCTGCCATGCCAAGCGCCGTGCGTTCTGTGCCAGGTACTGAATCAGGTGCGCAAGGCTCGGACTCGGAACAAAGGGATCCAGCAGAGAATTCGCAAAAGCGAGCTCTCCGCGAGGCCAGAGAGACCATTATGACCCTCCGATCCAACACAGGCTCTCAGAGAAATCTTCTCAGCGACTTTGCTCTGTCGGGATCAACGGACACGCTGCTTTCAGGCCTGCTCGCCTCGCGCGAGACAGAGTGAGATCGCAGGACATCGGGGCAATTTGGGGTCCACTCAGTCTACTCTTGGATCCCTACCTTGCAAAGACTCAAGACTCCACGCGGGTTGCTGACGGGCTTGGATCGGGGATGAAAGCACATGTCAGAGAAACCGCTTGGCAGGAGCAGGGCCTTGACGAAGCTTCGTAGAATACCCGTGAGCTCGGGCAGCGCTGTACCACTCGAGGCCGGTGCAGTGCGGGGCAAGGTGTCTCAGAAGGCTGTACTGTAGTATGGGTGGCTTCTTGAAGGTTGACCTGGGGGGGAATGCGGTTGTGCTGTTGCCGTCTCAGTGTCCAAGCTTCAGGGTGGATGTCCAGAAATGGGCTCAACCACAGATAATGCCAGATTGGCACGGTGCAGCGCGAATTCCCGGCATGGGCTGTAGCAATTGCAGATGCAAAGGTGGCCATCAAGAGAGGGTTTCTCAGGGGTTGCCGGGAGTTCGGTCTGCCACGGTGTCGGAATGAGTCGGAAGCCTCGGGGCCTCCGTTTGGGACATCTGTCGGAAAGCCGAACTCATCTAGTGAACCCATCTACGTGAAGAGCTCTACCGCCGGCTTCTGGTCACCGGGCTGCCTCGACACAGAATCAGGGTTTGCACCAAAATCCTGTCCCGCTCTCCAATTCTCGGTCTTCAAAGAAGCACATCCTGCTTCTGACTATAAGCTGGTTCTGATGAGCACAGAATCTGAGGACAGCTTTCCGAGCACACATGTTCCTGAGTGTCAGAGAGAATGGATGGTCGCATCGCAGTCGGTAGAGCTGGCGTTGCTGCCGGCTTTTAGTGAATTTGATGGTTTTGTGACATGCCCGTGACTCCGGTTCATTATGTAGTTAATCGAGCTGCCTTGCACATGTCCATGCGCCTTGGCACCTATGCCCTTGCCAAGTGTTTGTTTATGATTGCCTGCTCTGCTAAAGGCAGAGTCAGCAACAGTGCCAGCACCGTAAGCTTGGCCTCGAAGAGGACAGGAAAAATTGCGATGCACCGACCGGGACGCTTCGACTGTGACAGCTACTAACTATAAGCCTTGGCCAAGGATGGAAGTCCTGACCGCAAAAGGCGGGCAGCATTGAGGGCTGTGAGATCCAGAAGTGCTGGTGTTTGTGTTGGTGTGTGTGTGCTGTTACTTATGGATTTGCTGATTATCTTACGTAGTGAGTCTGCCACGTTCGTGACGTGCTCCGTCTACTTGACACATCCATCCGTACATGGTACTCAACAACAGCAACCAACACCTAATGACAATCTAAACACTGCTTGGATCCCTCCCTCCTCGATCACGAAGCAATGTCGGATGGCACTGTCGATTTCGACCAAAATAGAGCTCGCTGGCCAAACAAAGCTTGTGTGACTTGTGTGTCTGTTTGTTCTGTTTTCTCGTCGTGGATTCAGGTCATACCTGCCTGTACGAAGCTCAGGTTGCCACATGGGCAATGAACGGCGCATGTCTACCCCCACATGTTGAGAACTTTTTCGCAACAACTCGGATTGTGTGACAGCCATCTGGCCACTGGCCGAGCCTTGGGAGCAGGCGGCGACTGTCTCCTGGAGCTGTTTGCCCAGGTGATGCAGCAGGTCGGAGATTTGGGGAGTTTAACAGCCCTGAACTTATAAACCCTTAGGCGTTAAAGCTTAGTGCTTCAAGGATTAAGGGTTCTTCGTGTTTGGGAGTCGAGGTTTGAGCCTAGCAATCTGAAGAGCCGACACAGGGCTTCAAGAACCCTGACGGAGCTGGGGCTTGAGTTGTTTCTCTTGGAGGTTTGTGGAGGCTTCGGGTGGGTAAAAACCAATCATGCCAGATCCTCCACACGTCCTGCTTCGCCTTGACACCAATGCAACCTCTACTCACCAGTAGCAGCGTTGTGTGGTGGCTCTTGCTTTTGCTGGGCCTCATCGCAACTTGGACCTGGAAGCAAAGCTGTTTAGAGCGTGGATCGCAGCTTTTGTCCTCTAGGACCAAAGCTGGTGATGGATGTTGGTGCGAACTATGGCCAAAGCAGCGCCTTGCATGCAGTACGACGGGCGACGAAGCAGCCTAAAGCGGTGATGGCTGGCTGCTCTGTTGGCTGTTACCACTACCAAGGCGAGCGATACTTGGCTGCAGGCTTCAAGGCGCGATGCATGTGCACTCATGTGCATGTTCGTTCATGAACGAAATACGAAATGCACAAGAACAGGATACGAGATTTTCTGTTCACGATTGCCAAAGGAGAGTCGCGCTGCGCAGGTCGTGGCCGTGGAGCCAAATCCCGCAGCTGCTGCGGTGCGACGTCATACTTTCCGCTTGCTTTTCTGAATCAGGGCTCACAACATGAAGTGTTTTGCTCCTGCTCTTTGTGCCGCAGAAGATTTCCGCGGTTCTTAGTTGCGGACGGTTTCCAATCCCCTGAGAGGGCCTCCGCGATCGCCTGCAAAGTCAAGTGAGCGCAGGGAGCCTGGTGTTGGAGGAAGGCACTCGCTGAGAGCACTCATGCAGACGATGCCGTGTTTTTGCTTGACAGCTGCGCCTCGTTGCTCTGCAAAGATCAGATGACCTGTGCCTGACACTAAGACACTAAGAGTGCAGGAGAAGGCTCTTTGGAATCAAACGGATGCTTCCGGGGCCCCGGTGCCTTGGAAGCAAGTCACATGTCAGCTTGCCCCTTCGGCCTTCGGTGATTTCGTCTTTGCTGTCTGACATTGCTTTGCCACGGCACACGGCTCACACGGCCCTCCTTTTCACTGCTAAAGGAGGTTCCGTTCAGTGTACGGCATCGTAAATCTCCAAGAGTGCAATCGCCTCATAGCACAGCTTCCCAGGTGGGAGGATGCAGCAAGGGGATATATTCCAAATGTCTCCGACGAGGACATGTATGTAATTCATATGTAGAAGGAGGCTGATTCGAGCACTGGCCACGATTATTCAGGCATGCTTCCAGCTGGAATCTAGGAATCCAAATCCCAAAGCCTGCAACTTTCAAAACCTAACAATGCCTAAAAAGCCCAAACCCTGCACCCTAAATCCTACAAACCTTACGATTGGGCTCTCCTTGCCTATCGATGGTTTGGGGTATCGCCAAGCAAGCCGGAGAGCGCAGTCGTTAGGTTTTTGTGGGTTCGTGTAGGGTTTAGGTCTTTAGCTCGCATGGCTCTGGTTCTTGCTGCTTTGTCTACGTTTTGCCAATGGATTTCGGGTTTGGGTATCGACAGGCTGGGAGAGACCAGGCTCGGCTGAGAAGGGTTCTGCAGTTTAGGGCTTAGGGATTGAATCTTCAGGTTTAGGCTCTAGGGTATGGCGAGCCAAACAAAGCCCAGTCTTCAAGGTTTTGGGTTGAGGGTTTTAGGGTGTTCAGAGTTTCGAGTTTAGGGCTTTACTTTTCAACCCAAGTTTCAAAACCCTGTTGTTGGTGCGCGTATCCGCACGGCTGGTGTACGAATCAGTTCGCAGCTACATTTGTGCACGGCTCAGCTTGCCTTTCTTGTGCTTGGGATTGCACCTTTACAACCTTCTCATTGCTTCATATGTCTTCTGGATGTTTGTCGGTTGGGCTGCTTGTAGCTTCGTCGACGGCCTTCGGGCCACGTGTCGCTAAATGTCGGGTGTCATCCGGTCGTTAAGGTGACTTCTGTCATGCTGTACGTCAACAAGGAAGACTCTGAGTGGAGCAGCGGCGCTGGCCGTGTTTTTTCCTGTGCCTCGGGGCGTTCTGGTCTTGTCAGTTCGCCACTCGCCAGGCTGCCTGCGAAATGTGGGAAGGAGATACGACACAGAGGACTGCGCTTGAGCCTGTATTCCATACATTCCGGAAAACAAGCCTTCTCGATTCTTCCGGAACGGCCCCACCCTTAATTCGAGACAGCGCTGCTAGCCATTCGGGGACAACCCCAGGCAAGGATCCAACAACACCCGTCCGAGCATTTTTGACATTGCGTTCTTCAAAGTCAATGTGGTGTCTATGGTGTCTGCTCAGTCTGCTCTTCTTTCGTCGACTGCTACTCGCAGGCCGAAGCCGTGAACGTGGAGACTTTGACCCTCGCTGCTTTCTGGATGCAGCTGGCAGTGGTTTTAGGCTGACGAAAGAGTTTCCTACTAGTAGCTGCTTAAACGGTGTAGGCTCTTCTCGCACGTGCGTTCTTAAGGACCTTTTCGTTCAACACGGAACCCCCTGGCCGAAGACTGAGTTGACTGAGCCATGAAACATGGCCCCTCACTGGGAGGCTAGGCTCAGCTGAGCTAAACTCTCTGGGAGGTATTTGAAGCTGGACACCGAAGGAGCTGACGGCATGGTTCTCCAGCAGGCACTCGGGCATCTGTAGTTCATGCCCTGTCCTGCACATGAGCTCTGGCAGTTGTCGGCTCTGGACTCGAAGCCGGCATACCTCTCTTTCGTGCCTCGGTGTTACATGCGCTGCGAAACGAGTTTCACATGGTTGTTGTTTTGCCCGAGGAGCTGAATAGTCTCGGCTACATCTCACAGGAGCGCCCCGAGCGAAAGGTCAGAGACTTGCATGGACATGTTGTGATCGCAAGTGCAGGCATTCAAGCTTGGCTATCAGGAATTCAAGGCGGATTGTGACGCATACTGAGCCTAGCGACAGAACATTCGCTGGCAGGTGGTTCCACAGAGCCGTCACAAAGCTGAGCATCTCCAGGATGAGCATGGAAGGCTAGAAAGCAGCCACTGCAGCATCGGTCAGCGGTCTGCCACTTGCCAAGCATAGGCCACTGACTCATGCTGGCAATTTCGGCGAGGACTTTAATGCCAAGCTAGTTTCCACGCGGCATCTGCTCAACGTGCAGGATGCAGTGGGAGTGGCCGGAGAAGGTTGGCAGGATGAAGGCGTGCAGACTGCAGCGGCACGGCTGGCGGGGGGGTGCATGGCATGTGTTGTGTGAAGGAGCTACGCTGGATCTCTGCCGCAGCTTGTGCTTGGTTCGCAGCCCGGCATTGGCAGGCAAGTGAAGGACGTGACGTGAGGCTCAAGACTTGCACTCCCCGGACAAACAGCCTGATTAACATTAATTAACCCAGTTCAGGATTGGTTGCTTTGCTCCTGAGGTTCACGATGCAGAGGCAGACGCACCCGCTTTCGCCAACGGCCCTCCGAGGCGGAATCTAAACCTGGCAGACTTTCAGCAAACCCAAAGTCAGTCACTTCACTACTCGTGAAAACATGCATACTCCCAACAGTCTTCAAGACCCTACAATGGCATGACCGACAAGAGTTGTGGAGTTCAGGAGTCTTTCGGTGAGGCTCATGCAAAGACGAGGCGTCCATTTCTGATGAAACTGCGTCCTGCACTCCCTCCGCAGGTACGTGGACCGAGACTTCGCCACATTGCGTGCATGCTTTCCGATCGAAAGTTTAAATGATGAGGCCGGATGCAAAAGCGTGCGCTTAATGCAGACTTGTGTTTTCTTTTCCGGTTCTCCTTAGTTTCTGCGCAGTTTCCAGGAGTGGTACGACATCCATTGCCGACATAGCTCTGTTAGCTCCTGCCGGCAGCCAGCTCGAAGCGGTGGACAAAACGCCGGAGCCAGATCTGCCTCGCAGGATTTGTTCGTATGGTGCAGGCCAAAAGTTCATCAGAGCCTCAGTCCAGATTCGCTGGGTTTTTGTACATTCCCAGAAACATTTCTGTGCCACAGCCGCCACAGCTACTCCGCCCATCCTAGCGAGATGGCGTCCAAGCCGCTACCGGGCCCGGGGCTCAGAGGAAAATTTCTTGGAAACACACAGCCGCAGCTCATCGCAGCTCATATCATCATACCAAAATGGGCACCTAAAGCTTTAAAGAGTGGTTGATGTTTCCTCGGATTGTTTCCTTGGCCGCTGTGTCCCAGTCTGCCCGCGGCCAAGGATGGGTTGCTTTCTCGACCTCGGGCGCCGGAAGCCCAGCATCAGCAGTTTAGGAAGACGGAGTACACACGGGCACTTCACAGAAACAGGAGCCATGCATTCCGTGAGTGTCTTCAGCAGGTCGGGGGCATCTTTGGATGGATCTTTATCCACCCCGTCGCTGAGCTGTCAAGATTCTGCTTTGGGTTGCTAGAGGACTGTTGCCTTGTCGACGTTCGTACGGAACTGAGGTGAACACCCTGGCAATTAGGATGAACCTCGCGAGTATGCAGGCCTTGTATGGGTCATGGACCCGAATGCGACCTTCGCACAGTCACATAGTCTCTGAAATGAGTCTTTGTGCCTCACTTCTTCGCTTCTGTGTCGTTGGGTCAGTCTCTTTGTCTGTCTCTGCAGGTGTGCCTGTGTGTTGCATCTTGCCGTCCAGCATATTCCTGCATCATGCCTCTGAGTCCTCTTGACCCAATGTCTTGGCCTACACAGACCTTCGCATATGTACTCTGATTCATGAACTTTGCAACGTCGCAATGTGTGTTGAAGGGATGAATCTTTCCTGAGCGCAGAATCCTGGAGCGAAGCTGAACCTCTTCACTTTTGCTATGGACACCGTTCAGAAGGCATTCACCTCAGCCTGCACGCATCATCCGCTCAAGAGTGTCTTGTTTTTGATGAACAATCCCAAGCCAGTGGCCCAGCAAGTGCTGACACACCCAGTCCGGTTTCGCAAGCCTGTACAATGGCCTGGGCGCTGGAATTTGGAGACAGGCAGTGCCGCTGTAGATTGCTGTTTCCTTGACCTTGTCTTTTCTGCAATGAGCAGGTGTTCTACGCTAGCAGCAGGTATGGCTTGCCATACGCCGAGACGCGTAATGCACATAGGAAGAGTAGAGTCAAAGAGAGCAGCCGAGGTTCCAAGTCTTCCGAGATACGCTGACCCAGTATCGGGAGGTTGATAGCTCGGTAGCGGATCCGTCCCAGGGTGGGTGACTCTTTCCCGTCTTTATGCTATCCAAACCGAGATGGACTTCGCTGCCCGGCTCTCCTGTGCTGGGAGCCCAGAAAAAAACAGCTGTGAAAGCCAAATAAATACATGGCAGATGTTTGAACAACTAGAGTCACTAGAGCCTATCTAAACATGTTCGAGGCCACGGCCGCCGGCGGCCTCGCCGCGCTCTTCTCGTGCCCCTGCGAGGCGAGAGCGGCGAGAGCTGAAGCGCCACTTAAGATGGACGCCTCTTTGATCTCTTCAGCCTCAGGTAAATGGTTGAAACAAAGGCCATGAAACCCCTTGCAGGTCTCCCTGGTGCGGCTCTCCAACGATGCGAGTCTACCTGAGGCGGAGAGGAGAAACTACAAGGCCTATGCCCGGAATTGCCACAGTCTACCTCTTCATGACATCATCGGTCCTGTTGTCCTTGCGCCCATAGGGTGTGATGGACTGTGCGCAGCGCATTGCGCGAGAAGAGGGCGTGCGAGCCTCAGCTCCGGTCCACCCGGGCAAGTGGGAGGCCTGTGGGTCTTGGTAAGCCTTTGGGCCCTTCGTCGCCCAATGCATCCCAGGTCACTGCCTTCTGGCGCGGGAGCATGCCGTTTGTCACTCGAGCCTGCCTGGTGGGGGCAACGCAGGTGCTCAGAGAGAGCTGTGATCAACAGTTCGACTGCCGCCCATGCTTTGCACATGGATCCGCTTCAGTTGTTCGGTGAAGACTTCCTTGCAGCTTCATTAGACAAAAGATGCCGAGCGGCGGTAGACGCGTGGAGGCGAGTTCAACAATTGCCACACCCTAAAGGAGGGACGGGCCACCGGTGCCAAGACATGTCCAAAATCCAACGCCATGGAATGCCTAAGATGTACGAAGCTTGTCGAGTTGCAGACTGAAGACTCCTAAAACCTTCTCAACATCCAACGCCCGAATGCACTGCTGCTGCGGCCTCCGCTTTGCCACACATGGCGGCCATGGACTGGCAGCTACGAGGCGGAAGCAGAGTCCTTCTCGGACTTTCTATAAGCTAGCCATCTCCTACGACTAGCACATCGCAGCGGCACTGTGCAACATACGATGGCAGATTCGTTGTGATTGCAAGAAATCGATACCTCGTCCACTTTGCAGATGCGTGCTCAAGGAACCAGCATTTTTAGCTTGGCAGAGGCTCCGCAGCTTCAATTCATCGTAGTCATGGCTGACCTGTGAAGTTTCGGAATGCACAGAAACCTGCCAGATCACCCTTAGCACAGTAGCACACAACATCTTCAAGGTTTACAAGCCATGAGAGCCATGGCAGCACAGCTCTCGGAATCGACGTGGAGACCTTGGGCCGGCTTCCAAGCCTGTCCCAGCCAATCTCTCCCTGTCTACAGCCAGCCTGTCCGAAACCACCACCCTCCGAGTTTGCCCGCTCCCTTCGCCGCCTTCGCCTACGTCCCTCCCAAACGTGGGCGAAGCCCTTCACGGCTGAGCGAGGCCTCCACAGAGGACATGGGCCCGGGCCCCCGAACGGCCAACGTGACCCGCTCGGTCTCTGAGCCATCGCAGAAGATCCGACACGACTTGGAGGCGCCAAAGGACCCAACTGGACCTTTGGAGGCGCCAGTAGTGGACATGTCGGAAATGGTCACGCCCAGGAGATCTGAACACTTTCCACACAACTCTCACTTGGTCTCTCCAGCTGCGTGTCCAGTGTCCCATGCTGCAGAGAATTGCACTCCGGAACACACTACCCAAAAGGGCCATTCTGAGCGGAGATGTCCAGAAAAGGCCAAGCGGCGGGTCACACAGGAACCGAAAGTGGCAGCTCCCAAGAAAGCTCTTCAAGCACTCTGGCAGCCCAGCGGCTCACCAGATGCCTCCAGTGCCAAAGCCGTGCCGGCAATCAGAGCACCAGCACCACAGACCTACGCATCAAACTTCGCTCGAGCGCAGAGCTCACTGAAGGCGAGAAGTGCCGCTTCTAAGGCCCCCATCGCAACCAAACCTCGGATGCCCTTCACCGGGCAGTCTCGGGCCAAGGCCAAAGCAAAGCCCAAGACGACGCCCCGTGCGGCGTCCGCGACGGCCTTGAAAGCCCGAGCCGTGGGCTCTGCTCCAGGAGGCGGCACTCCTTTTCCTGGGCGGCTGAGGGACGAGAACGCCGCCCTCCAGGCCAGGCTCCAGGCTCCGTCGCCTTTCTCTTTCCTCTCTTTCCTCTCTTTCCCTTTTCTCTTTGGCAGATTTTTCAGGCGGAACTGGCACGAGCACTCGAAGTCCTTGCGGAGCTCGAGCGTTTGAAGGTCGCGGATGCGCAGCAGTGCCCTGGCTTCCCACTGCGATACCGATTGGTTGACGCAAGAAGCCAGAAGCCGCGAATCCTCACGAATCTTATTCGTTGTCAGGCTCGGGGATTTGGAAGTCAGACGACAGGACGAGTGGATTGGAAAGCTGTGTGAGTAGACTCCAGATTGCCGGCATGTTTCAGCTGCCTGTAATGCCGAGTAATGCCAGTAACATCTGCAATGCCTTTCAGACTGCAGCATTTACGAGGAGCTTCTGCACTGGTCCTCAAGAGCACGTGCTGCTTTGGGTGAAGAGGCCAGAAGTGCATTTTGACCAAGGCTGGTTCTTGAAGAGCCAGAAGTGATCATGCAGGAGAATGATCTCACTTCGCACCTCCGCCAGATGGCAACAGACGCAGCTGAGGCTGGTGATTTCATGCATGTTGCTGTCCATGCAGAAGATGTCGATTTCTGATCCAATCGGTTCAGGTTCCACTGCACTTGCATGGTCAAGTGCCGCGCAATGATCGCAGGTCCGCCAGTCGCTGGATGCTGCCCAACAGACCTGGCAGCAGCAAGGGTTGAGGTGCTCTCGGCCTGCGAGAGCTGCCACGAGCCGTCCGCGGGATTTGAGCAGAGAAGACCTGACAGCAGACAGCCGCTGCGAGGCCAAGTAGCCGCAACATGTCCTTGCCGACTCGCCTCGGCGCAGCCCGCCAACAACTCGAGTGACAGCGGATGGTCAATGGTGATTTGCACCACAGACAACCGCGTGGTGCCTGCATGTGCCCGGATCGTTCAGATCTGACCAGAATTCGAAGTTTGCAACTTTACACACTGCGTCGCTCTAAAGGCGCGCCATCAAAATGCCGACCAGATACTTTGTCGGCCTGTACTTCACAGCCACCATCGGACCATCTCGAATAGCAGAGTATGCCCTCCTGAAGCAAGTGGCTGGCGGAGGCAACGTTTGTGCGCAGGAGCCGTGCGTGGCTTGTGCCCTTTCTGGAAAGAGGTAGTGTAGCGCATGATGTAAGCCTTGTGGGAAGAAGCCCTCGCGGTGCCGCTATGAACTCTGCAACCCTTTTATGGGGGTAATCGCCTCAGGCCCTTACTGGAGTCTTAGAGTCTTAGAGGCCTTTTCCAGCAAGAGGCGGCTTGGGCCTTGGAGCCCAAGATACGGAAAGCTGCTTTGAGCACCCCAAACCCCATGCATAGCGCGCCCCATTGACAGCGCATCTGTCGCTTTCGAAGACAAGCATGTTCCCGTGGCAAAGGGCAGGGTTGCGTGGCCTTTCGAATAAATGCCAAACGAGCAAGCACAGAAAGTGTCCAGTGAAGATGTATCCGGTTTTGTTCAGCAGGTGACATGCGACATGCCGCTGGCACGTGCGTCTGCCGGCCCGGGTACATGGCCGATGCCCGAGTGAGATACGGTGACATGCGCTAGGTGATGCAAGCTTGTCCTGGTGTCAATGCCAGGGTATTGAGGTCGATAAGATCATGTCCGGCTGTGGCTGCCGCAAGACTGCCAAATGCGCAGACTATCTAAGGCCTGGGCCGTGCGTCCAAGTGCCAGAGAGATGGCAGTCACGCTATAAGGAGGCCCCACGGAGTGAGCAAGCTATGAGTGATGAGTGGCTCGGACTGTTTGCATGTCATGCTAGCTATGCAGCAACTGCTGCAGCGGCAAAGAACGACCGTGCAGCCAAGCCTGCAGCCGCGCTGATATGAGCTGACAGCAGCTCCATTTGTATTCGTCATCACTTGTGGCTCATGAGGCATTTGGTCATCATGACTTCCAGTGCCCCTGTTTAAGTTTGAACAAGAGCTCAGGTTTGTATTGACTTGCAACCGAGAGTTCCCTCAGGCGCTTGGCCACCTCCTGCTCCCAGATGTTACGGCATCTGTGCGGAGCATCGGGGGTGACTCCATCCTCCCGACTCAGGTGCGGAGCTCCAGCGAAGCGACTCATGCTGTCAGAAGTCTTGGAGTCTGAAACTGTCGCCGATTGTAGTGTTTGCTAGTGCAACCGAATCAGTTCTGAGAGCTTACTTCCTGCACTTTGAAGTTGTAGTACCAGACATGACTGCCACACGACTGCGCATATTTGTCGCTCGGTCTGTCAGCGCAGCAGGATCCAAGCGGCTAACGCAACAACCGCTCGCCGTTTAGTCGGCACTGCATACTCCGGCAAGGGCTGTTGATTTGAACATGTACACGGGCGGTGTTGGCTAAGTGGGTGGACTGTCCCAGGTTGCCGACAGCCACATGTTTGATTGTTCCTCCTTTGTTTGATGCGGCCAGTCCTGCTGCCTCTGAACCTCCCTATACCAGGGCCAATACGAAACGGGACGACGTTCTTGCTTTCGAAGCCTTTGTCGCAAACTTATCTGGAGATTAGATCTCAGATGACCACACGGTGCCATCAGACAAAATGGACACCCAAAGCTCTCCGAAGTGACAGGGCCGAGCTCTTCTTCTACTCAGTCCACGCCAGAACCAGCGCGACTGCTAAACTGTGGCTAGCTTCCTAAACGTCAACAATCGTGGCGACGGATTGATTCTGGGTCCCCAACTGTGTTGCTCCATCTACATATGGTGGCCCAACGCTGCATGAGGATCGATTGAGCTCCTTTCTTTGTCACCCACTGCACATACAATTGGAGCTGGGTTTGACAAAGTCGCTGTGGTGTTCGAAAAACTCGCACGAGCGATGGAATAGTCAGAACAGCTTTTTTTCTTCGCCGGTGCTATCCCTTTGACGAATTCAAACCCAGAGTCCAAAGACTTGCAGGTGATGACCACCCTGGCTCTGAGCTCGAAGTGGGATCTGGCCATCGCTTTCCTGAGCGAGATTTTCAGGATGTTGGTTTCAGCCGCAGAGCATGGGCAGCTGCACGTTGCGACAGCTTTCCAGGGACGGGCGGCCCGACCTGTTTTAAGCCCTGCACACCGGATGGTGCAGGAGTCACATGGAGATCACTGTATACCATGCCTCCGCCGCGGTGAAAGCCTGCCACCAGGCCGGAAGTGTGCAGTTCTGGTTTGTTTTCCACGGAATTGAGTTCTGAATCTGAGCTCTGCGGCTTTCGGAAGCCAAGATGATGTTTTCCCACAGCCACCTTGGTTCAGATACGGCCAGGGTAGTCTCATTAGCCGACCGAACCTTCATGACTTTTGCTGCTGGCACATTCCTGCTTCAATTGGCCTTGCACGCCCCTTTTCCGCATGATGGTCTCCGATGTTAGACCTCCGAGATCCCTTGAGTTCCAAGGTAGACAAGAGGCAGCTCCTTCCAAAAGTGCTTTGCCAGCCCGGCCAGGAGGACAGCTCTCTCGGTGTCGGGGCTTGCCGGGCTTTCCTTCCAAGCGATACCTGATCTTAGGGCTGAACGTTGCAAGGCCTTGGCTTCTTATTGGGCAACCGGCCCTGGCAAGTGGACTGCGGGCTCTGGCTGCGCCGCATCGCACCGAGAGAAGGTTTCGACGTTGCGAGTCGGGATTTCTGCTTCTCTCGCGGTACAACTTGACTTGCGTTGCTCCTTGAGTCGTTTATGCGGGTGTTGCAGGACTTCTCCTACTTTACGCAAACCTGGGCCGCCGGTTTCACGGCGCTCAACGGAGAGCCTGCGTACGAGGACCCGGCGATTCGGACTGCGGATGGAGTGTTCGTCTGGGACGCAGAGTACTGCTGCTTGGTCGAAGGCTCCCATGTCAACTCTGCCAAGTTGTGGTGTTGGTGAGGTTCCCTGTAGCAGCTTTCCTTACTGAAGCGGCTTTCTTTTGTGAGCTGGCTGGCTTTCCTTGGACGACTTTGGATAAGTTGACCGGGACTTTACCTTTTCATGTACGACTTTGCGGGTTCAGGCCGATCCGATTCGAAGGATTGCCTGCTGCTGACGACCTGCTAAGTGCTATGCATTTTGTTGTGGTAGGTTCCTGGCAGGTCCAACTGGAGCCAACAACCCAGGTAAGATCGCAACAACAGAGAAGGACTTCAGAGATTGCACGCAGATTCGATGGGCCCAGGTCTCGTCTCTGGATTTTTGGACCTGCCAAACAAGACAGAGCTGCTAGAGAATTATTCCGCGGTCATGAAGCTGCAGGACTCCGTTCCACCCGCTTCTTCTTCCCTGCAGCTACCATCCTCCCAAACTCCCCTTCACTATTTTCCAGAAGCCGAATCCCAAAAGTTCCTGAACCCACGTGGAGACAGCCATTCGCAGAGCGTACCAGAAGCGAAGCACAGACTGAAGCCCTAGATTCCCTGAACCTTGGAGCAGATGTCTGAACCAGTACCGTCGTAACGCTGCAGGAATCAGCATGCGAGGCCGAACCGCTGAAGTCTTTGACAACACAGACACCTGCAGCGGCCCTGCAGGGAGTATTCAGTGAGGCGGCAGAGTTCCCACAGCCTTACATCAGATCATATCGGATCCGCTAGGGCCGCTAGGGAGTCTGGTACCTCGATTTCCCCATGGCAGGTTGACGAGATGTTTGCCGTCGAGCACAAGAAGACCGCAGAGGAACGCGCTGCTCCGCTTCTTCAGCCCGGCATCCTCGCGAGGGTGAATGCCGCACACTGTTCTGCTGGCAGCTACAGCTGCATGATTCATTTCTGCCTCAGCAACTTCTGCAGACTTGGCACCTCAGAGAATCAGTCAAGATTAGCGTACTAGGGTTCGTAGCAGACTCGAGCAACCTCTGCAGACTTGGTTCTTCAGACAGACTCATTTTAGGATTCGGGTCCATTGCATACTCGAGAGAAGCTGTACCGAGGCGATGGTCGAGTTGGACAGGGCTGCCAGTGCCACAGCGACTTCACCTTGAAGCCCATACCATCCGGCTGAGCTGGTGCGGGGCTCCGGCGGCTCCGGCGCACAGAGCAAGAGGAGGACCAAGCCATGTCAGCAGAAAAAGAGTGCTTTGCTTGGCAGCTGCTTGGTGCTGGTTATCGAGTGTCCCACCCTTTCCCATCCCCGGGATTGTCGCCCCACGACTACTGCCAACCACGACCGATTACTTGTAGCGGTGCAAGGCAGAGCAGGATCGGGGTGGGTACGGCTTTGTACTCTGAGTCGGTGTGTTTGTCGGTGTTGGGACCGACTAGTGACTTCAGTGTTGTGCTGACAGTCTTCGAGAGGCTGCTCGCTGGGAAATGGCCATCGCGCTGCTGGTAGCATGTCCTGGTCTCCGGGTCCAGCCCAACGCAAGGGCCCCGGCTGGCCCCGGCGGGCAGAGATCTCCTCGCCGCGTGCCGTTTCAGATCCTACTAGCGCGGTCTGGCTATGATCATGTCTGAGTCTCTGTGGAGCTGCATGTCGGAGTGCGAACTGCAGGAGTTCACGTACAACTCCGTCATCAGTGCCTGCGAGCGAAGCGCCTTGGGCTTCGAAGCGGTCTGATATATAATTTCTATACGAAACACACCAGCTTTTGCACCAACTTCCGTGCAACATGGAAAGGATTGATTGGATGCTGCATGCTCCGCTGGTTCTTGTGTGTGTGTGTGTCTGTCTGTCTCTGTCTCTGTGTGTGTGTGTTTCTAAGAGTGTGTGTGTGTGTGTGTGTCTGTCTGTCTCTGTCTCTGTGTGTGTGTGTGTTTCTAAGAGTGTGTGTGTGTGTGTGTTTTGTTGTTTTGTTGTTTTTGTCTCTCTCCCCCTGTCTATCTATCTATCTATCTATCTATCTATCTATCTACCTATATACACACATACATACATACATGCATGCATGCATGCATGCATGCATGCATACATACATACATACATACAGAATTACATACATATAGATATGGATATATATATATATGTATGTATGTATGTATGTATGTATGTATGTATTTCTATCTATCTATCTATCTATCTATCTATCTCTCTCTCTCTCTCTGTCTGTCTATCTATCTATCTCTCTCTCTCTTTCTCTCTCTCTGTCTCTTGCTCCCTTTCCAGGCAGACAGTGGGTGGCAGCCTTGGCTGTCTTCGATGCCATGCCATCAGCAATTCCAAGGCCAAGCCAAGCTTCTCGTCGTAGCTTGGCGGGCACCACCAAAGGAAACATTTCAGACCGTCGCTTGGAGACTTCTCCCCAACCTCTTACCAATCTCTTCTCGAGAGATCTTGAGGGCAGGAAGCTACATAGCTCATGGCATGCGAAGATTAGCCGGTACCTATCTGCGGCCCGCGGCGGGTCGCAGCAACTCTAGGGCCCAGGTAGGATTCCGACAGGAACGTTGTGACATTTGGAGCCGTCATCAGCGCCTGCGAGAAGGCAGCCCACTGGCAGGAGGCATGCCGAGCATAAGTACAACCATTCTAAGCGGTTCTAAGCCCAAAAGCACCTCTTTCGTCTTTGGAGGGAGCCACGAACTGCAGGCCCTGGCCCTCACGGACTTGATGGAAAGCGGGAGCCTTGGTGGTGTCGCCGGTGCATTGAAGGACAGCCCCCCCATAATTCCTGCAAAGGCCAGGGCGTGGCCCGGAATGCCATCATCTTCTGCGCTGTAACATCCCCGGGAATTGGCTTGGGCCTGTGCGAGTGGAACTCGCTCGTTGCCTCGTTGCCGAGGCCATCACCGCTTGCGGCCAGGGTGAGCAGTGGCAGCCGGCGTTGTCTCTCCTGCAGCAGATGACGGCAGAAAGCTTGGAGAGGCGAGGTGAGCGCTTGGCTGATGTGGAATGTACGCGATGCCATCACGAGCTGAGCAGGCTGAATAAATCACGCATGCAGGTTCTTGCTGCTCCACATGGCAAGCCTGTAGAACTTTTTCTTGTGCAATCCTTGCATGTGAATGATGCTTCGCATCGGCGTCGCTCTGATGAGTGGCCGTACAGCCTGGGTGAGCTTGGACGCAGACTGCACCGTTCAGGAGCTGCGCCGGCAAGCTCAGCTTGGACTTGGGGTGCATCTCGACCGCCTCTTCTCCGGAGACTCCACTCGAGCCAAAGCCCTGCAGGCTTTGCCCAACACAAGCACCCTTAAGAACACAGGCCTGCATGACGGACAGGTGGTAACCGGCAGCGTCAGAGAGACCAAGATCGCATCATACCTAGGATCCTGTCTCTCGCCAGTCCGGTCCTTCACCTTGGAAGACTTGTATTCGCCCTTCGATGCCTTGGCGATTGTGGGGGAAGATGGAAGCATTCGAATCTGCAGCAACGATCCGTTCCCTGCGTCCGATTCCATATGCGGCGTGCAGCATGTCACAGCGAGTTCGATAGCTTTTGCAGCCATTCAAGAAGATGGTCGAGTGACTGCCTTCGGAGACCCAGATGCTGGAGGTGACGTAAAATCTGTGCAGGATCGGCTCGAAGAGGTGGGGACGGGGACTAATTCCGAACTTCTGCTTTGTGTCACCTCTGTTTCTGCACTGCTGGCCTGCTTCAGGTGCAGATGATCCTCTCTACGCACCGTGCATTTGCTGCCCTTCGCAGCGACGGCCATGTTGTAGCCTGGGGCGATCCTATGTATGGAGGAAGCTGCGAAGGTGTCCAGGAGCAGTTACACGGCGTCAAGATGATCCAATCCAATGTCAGCGCTTTCGCAGCCATTTGCGAAGATGGGCAGGTGACTGCCTGGGGAAATCCAGAAGATGGTGGTGAGTGCATGCAATGTGTTAGCGACGTGACCACTATCTGTGCTGCCAACCATGCCTTTGCTGCTGTACGTGCGGACAGGAGTTTGGTCACCTGGGGCAGCAAGCTGTATGGCGGTGATATTGCCGACATTGCTTCCGGGTTGGAGGTTGAAGATGTACAGGCCGTGTGTGCTTCAGGCAATGCATTTGCAGCTATTTGCGGTGGTGGAGCTGTGGTGGCATGGGGCTGCCCATATTCCGGGGGAAGCACACGCGGTGTTCAGGAGCAGTTGCCGGGTGGTACGGGAAGGGATGATTGATGACGGTGAACATTCCGACTACTTTAGTGTAGAACATTCTTAATATAGCTTAGGCCAAGTGATTCACTCGTCAACAACACGTAGACGAATTGAGGATGTTTGGAATCAAGGTTATTCTGCTCAGGCATTGAAATCCCCTGAGACTCAAAGCAGGTAAATGAGTAAGTGCGGCCTTGTCATGCAGGAGCAACTAACCAGCGTGCGATCATTGCAAGCAACGGACTCCGCTTTCGCTGCAATCGGTGATGGTGGAAGTGTAGTAACCTGGGGCCATGCCCAGCATGGTGGTGACAGCAGCTCTGTGTGTGGGCTGCTCCAAGACATCGAGGATATACAAGCTACGACAGGAGCTTTCGCCGCTAAAAAGCTCGATGGCACTGTGCTGACATGGGGCCATGATCGCTCCGGCGGAGATACCAGCCATCTCCAAGAGAAACTCAAAAATGTGCAGCATGTTTGGGCAAACCAATCAGCTTTTGCGGCCTTACGCGAGGACGGTCGTGTTCTCACTTGGGGAGATGCGAACTTTGGAGGTGACAGTACTGGAGTTCAAGATCTCTTGGTTGACGTGCGTGTGATTCACGCATCCGGCAAGTCCTTCGCCGCAGTACGACACGATGGAAGCGTAGTTACTTGGGGTCTTGTTGGCGAAGCCACATACCCGAAGAATCTGTAAGTCGCAAGAGAATTCAAGGAGCAGCGCTCGGAATTTGGGGCTTCAGGCAGGATGGCGAAAGTCTTGCTCGGCCCCAGAAGATTGAATTGGTGCTTCGTCAGCATCTAGACAGACATGTTTCACGCACCTCCACAGAGGATACAGAGGATTCACATCCGTCCACACATCTCATCTCACATCCGCACCAGTCTCGACCTGGTGCGGTGCATCCGCCTCTCCGCAATTGTAGTGCAAAGATATGCAAAGATGCTCGGAAGAAAGCGAAAACAGGCGGCCATGCTCTTGACCCGACGAGATGCTTGAAGAGATCCGAAGTTGATGTCTGCAGGTCCACCATCGCTTGCAATTCGGCGATCAGTGCCTGCGAAAAGGAGAGGTATCTGCAAAGAAGCACCCTCGTCATTGTTCTTCTTCGTGTTCTCGTCTGCAAGGCAAAGCAATGGCAGTGTGCCCTGGATTTGCTCTGGCAGATGCCCGAAGGAGGCTTTGCCTGCCATTTTGAAAGGACCTGAAGACTTCGCTGCCCCAACTGTAGGCACTTAGATGAATACACTTGTAACTCTAGACGAGCAAGGGCACAGTTGTGTGACGGTGTGGGGGCCTTCAAATTCTGGGGAAGGTTTAAAGATCCGGTGCGCAAGCTACGAGAGCTTCTGAAGACATTTTGCTTGCGATCCAACGTGCTAGCTTGCCCATGCACTGACTTGGAAATTTCAGTGTGTGAACCAGTACAAGTCCAGCGCCTGACAGGCAACGTGTGGGCTTCCCCCTTACTGGCAGGTTTTGCACAGCATGACTTACACTGCGGAGGCACCTGCCAAATTTGGAGTGCCGAGGACGAGGTGGCTTTCAGCGCGGCAACCAGTGCTTGCGGAAAGGCCGCGGAATCGCACTCTCACTCTCTCTCTCTCTCTCTCTCCATCTTTCGCCTCTCTGTCGTCCGAAGCAGGGCAAGGGAAAGAGAGAAAGAGAGTCACGGGCTGTTTTGAGGCCGGACGATGGTCCGAGGCGCTGGCGCTGCTCGGGGCCATGGTGGAGGCAGTGAGTCCAAAGAGGATCGCGATTTTCAGCAGGTCGAGCGAGTGTGAACTCTGTGAACTGGACCTCGACAGAAATTCCTTGACTTGGCATGCTTGGAAAGGGTGGAAAGCAAACCTATTTCAGAAGTTTAGAGGGGCCCGGAAGTATCCAAACTGACACAAGACTTAGTCAATCTTCTGGCTGGAAAAGCCCAGAAATTCCCAATGTCTCAAATTTGCGAGGGCCTGGAAGGGCCACTGCTCCCTTGGTGCCCAGTTTAGTTGAGGCCCGACCGCTGTCTGCCAACTATAGCGAACCAAGCGTGCCTCATTTCCAAAAACAAAACTGAACCCCTAAACTTCAAGGATGTCACTGCAGGGTTAGGTAGTTGTTCCCCACCTTTGCAGAGAGCCCTGATCCCAAGATCTCCAGTTTGGGCTTAGGGCTTGAGACCACGCAGCCCCAACAGCGCGAGTTGCGGACACGGCACTGCACATACAGCTTCCAGGCTCCATAGGAGCTAATAATTGATGCAGCAGCAATGGGTCATGGTCATGCAGGACACTGTTTGCTGCGAGAGCTGTGGGAATCAGATGAAGATCTCCTTGCGACAGTATTCGGTGCAAGAGTTGTGTTGTTATGATCGCCTCTGATTTGGATGACTGTGCGCAACTGTCCTCAGAACCTGCTCAACCACAGACCCCCAATGGCAAAAGCAACGAGGAGTTTCAGCCAGTTCATGATACACTTCCAACGCCAAGACTCCAGCTGCAGAAACCCTGGACCCAAAGCCCACATCCCACCCACGAACAGGAGGGAGTATTTTCTGGCACAGCGTGTTTTGTCGCGCCCCTTTCGTTGCTAGTCTTCTGGCAGGTCCTCTGATGGACCAGCTCACAACTTGCGTAGGAACCACTCTGGATGCTTTTCGACTTGGGAATGTTGGGACGGGGGCTTGAGATTTGCTCCAGGTGCGCATCCCCACATCCATTGAAGCCCTCAGCGCCGCCGTCACCGTTTGCGAGGACATGAGCGAATGGCAGCAGGCATTGCAGCTCTTTGCCTCAAAAAGCCTGCGGCTCGGCAGAGAGAGAGAGAGAGAGAGACTGACTTGTAGGGGAACTTCCCCTGCCCACAACCCTGACGAAAGAAAGACTGACTTGCATTCGCAGCTTTAGGTGAAGATGTGGTGGCTGACGAGATATTGCTCAATGCCGTCATAGCTGCTCTTGCAGAGGGGGGCAAGTGGCAAATGGCGGGGCCCTCAGCTCCGCTTCTGAACCCAAAAAATACCGCACAAAAAGCCATCAAATTCCGACTTGTACAGTATGAGCTTGAGGCGCTGAGTGTCCTCCTTGACTTTGAGCAGCGCAGATTGCACAAAACTGCAGCTCAGCTGTGAAGTCCCAAATGTGGAATGGGAGAGGGTTCACAAGGCGCTTCTCAGTTCAGGTGTCAAGACGAGAGTCGAGTGACGCTAGAGAGACGATGGCTTCCTGCGTCTCTAGGAAGTCACGTACACCGCTGCAATCTGCTCCTGCGACGCTTGGCAGTTCAGAGTTCAGAGAGCCGACAGATGTTTGTAGCAGTCAGTGCGGGTGGATCCCTGGGTCTACTTTGGTTCACTTCGCAACACTAGAATCACCAGAACTATGATGCAAAGGTGCACTGGTGCTCTGTGCATGAGCATTTGTGCGCATCTGTTTGCTCGTGTCCGCTGTCTTTGTTCCGACCTTTGCAGGGAGCAGAGCAGTGGCCTTGGGCATTGGCCCTGTTTGCGGAGGAGATTGAGAACGGGCTGCTAAGTGCTGCTTGCCCCAACGGCTTGCAAGCAGGCACTGTCCTTTCCATGCTGCACAAGGCCGAGGGACGAAGCAAGGCCGCATCTTTCGCGGAGCAACTGCGGCTGATCTGGCACGGCCACGTCCAGCCTCCGCAACCGCAGCCAGTATCGTCGCCTTCTTTTGATGTCCTGGCTCGTGGATGTGGCGTGCTTGTGGTGGAGAAGCCCAATGGGCTTGAGTCGGCGGCTGTCCTGGACAGCCTTCGCACAGACCTGGGCATTCCAATGTCCTCTATCTCCCGGCTGGACCAGCCGACCTCTGGCATTCTTCCGATTGCCTTGGGCGACGAGGCCGCTCCAGCCACGCAGTGGCTAAGAGCACAGTGGGCAGGGCGACTCGTCGCCAAATCCTATGTTTGCTTGTGCGCGGGTCCAGCGATGGAGCATGGCTTCTCTGCAGAGCTGGCGCTCTCTCTCAGACAGAAGCCGGGAGAAGCACGATCACAAGAAGTCTGCTCTGATTGCTCTGGTGGTGGGCGCCCGGCCAGGAGAAGAGCATAGTGGAACTCAGTTACTAAGCGAGACCTCTCAAGTCCCGATCTGCGAGGACCATCTACACTGTTCTGGCAAGCTACAGCGATCCAGAGAACCGCTCAGATTCGAGGGGCAAGGCAACCTCGCTGAACCTGCTCAAGGTGCCAGCTGTGCAAGCCCACTCTCATTTCGTCAGTGCCTGATGACTGCTTCCCGTTTCTCCCTGATGCGAGGTGCGAATATTGACTGGCCCCTTGCTTCCATTGATTCAGAGTCTGAGACTGAGACATCCTGGTGCATCCTGCATTGCTGCTTGTTTCGAGGCCGAAAACATCAAATCCGCGTGCACTTGGCCAGCATTGGACAGCCGCTCGTGGGAGACAAGCTCTACCGTCCAGGCACCGCTTTTGGATTCCGAACTATATCTAGACACGGCTTCTGGCAGTCCCAGGCTGCGAGGTGGACTGGTGCCCTCGCATGTTCCTGCACTGCCGACGACTGGATTTCCTCGACCTCGAAGGCGCTAGGTCCAAAGCATCAAGGGACGCTCTGTCTGACTGATCTCTTCTGCTTTAAAAGGAAGACGGATCCTGGTGAAGTCCCGGCTGCCCGCCGAGCTGGCGGATGCTTTGGACTTCCTGAAGTTTCAGAACGCGACAAAGACTCGCCGAATGGGATCCGGAAAAGGTTGAGTGCCTCTTGGGAAAGGGCCATCATCGACAGCTGTGTGCTTAAAGGTAAACCTGTGGCTCCGGCGTCCAGTCTAAGCTTGAGCCTGAACAGGTCGCAACGTATGACCAGTTTAAGTCCATCTACAGCGGCTTCGGAATTAAGGCCAATGCTGTCGGCGAGAACTGCTTCAAGAGGAAGAGAAAACTCGTCGTTTACGGTAGGGAAACTCCAATGTGGTCGCTTCCTCCTTCACAGCTGGACTGGTGCGGTGCCCAAACTTGCCCAGAGCATCTCAGAACACCACCTTGACATATTACACGGAGGTCTACTCCGTCATTACCATGCCGTTTGAGGTGCTCCGCTTTCGAGGGCCGTTCGAAATTCTCGTTGCGGTCTTTCCAAACACGTTGCTGCCAGTCCGCGAAGAATCGCATGGCTTCGCAAAAGCCGGACCCAGAGACGGGTAAGCTTCCGTGAGCCTCGCAGAACTGTTGCTGGTTGGCGAGAGGGCAAGTTTGCTGCTGTCTTGTGCGATCTTATGGCACACGTTCTAGAGCCGACAGACACGAGATCGATCTTGCGTCACAGGTACCGTGGCACCATGCAGACCATTCAGGCAGTCGCAGGCAAAGCGAGCGGGCGGCCTGAGCGCTGTCACAAGTCCTCGTCACGAGAGCTCGGTGTGAGAGACTGAAGCTTCCTCGGCTTCCAAGTTGCACATAGACTCGAAGTGATGTGTGCTCGCCAGGCAAGGAGGGCGCGGCAGCTCTTTACAATGGTTTCATGCCATACTGTCTGCGGAGGGGGACCTACTCGTGGAGTGAGTTCAGCAGGCAATGTCTCCGTTTGCTTAGCAGTCGATTCAGTGCAGAAGACCTCGCGGACAACGGCAAACTGGGCGCAGCACCAACGCAAGCACGAGTCTGAGCGCCCAGGTGTGGAGGGCACACTGTGCTAATGTCGTGCACCAAGACATGTCGACGATGTTCTGCCAATGTACTGGTACCTGATGCAGTAGCGGAGGTTCTTTGCCGTGGAGGAGCTGCAAAAGTGGTGACCGAGTGCTACGGGCATCTTGCAGTCACTTGATTTCGTCGTGGCAGAGGTACCGAAAGGTCGCATAAAAGGAGGCGGCGATTGCCGGTGACTGAGATGCCCTCTGGAGCACTGCGTCAGCGTGGTGGCAAGTGTCGTTTGTTTGCGACACGTTGCGATGCAACTGAAAGTCTGCGTTAATCACGTCGCTCGTGCTGCATCCTGGCCGGGTTCCTGCACCAAGGCTGTTGAACTGCTGGCCAGCTGGCCAAGAGAGTGAGATGTTGTGCCTGTACAGCGCAGCAGGCATTCCATTCCTGCCAAGCATGCACGCATGTTTTGGAGGGTCTCGTTCCGCGGAGCAATCGCTTCCGAGAGAAGGGAGACCTAAGGATGATGGGCCTCAATCCCTTAAGGATAGAGAGCCTGAAGCGAGAACTTTCGAAGCGGCTGCTCTTGCACCTTACTGGAGATCTGCCAGTGGCTAGGGCATGGTTTTCCAAGTCGCGACCTTGCTGCATCTCTGCGTTTTTCCAACATCCTCCCCAAAAGAGCACCGACCAAGGAGGTCCAGGCGCTGTCAGGCGGGAGGCCGTGACATTCCTGAAGTCCTAGCTGCGCTGCCGCTTCTTCCAGCTTCCTCCCTCCTCGTGCCACAAGCACCGTAGCAATCGTAGGATGCTTTTTCCTGTACAAAGGATCACGTCCACGCGATGGAAGGATCTTCCGTACCGTGGAATGCTTGGCGAACTCAAGCCGAGGGAACGAGCGTCGATTTAAAAGCAGGCTCAGCCGCTGAGCCATCCCAATCGAGCGGCATTAACCCTGCAATTATCAGCACGTCACTGCACAAATCTGCAAAACCAAGTTGTAATTGCAGCCATTCTGTATCGTTGGGAGGGGCAGGTTCTCTGCGAGTGCTGAGCCAGCATGGGAAACAGCGCAGCGAGCAATGCTGGGAAGACTATTGCCAAGGGCATGAAGCTCCCGAACGTAACCTTGGATAAGGGGTTCCCGCCGAAGAAGATCCCGCTTCAAGAGATCATCGGTGGCAAAAAGGTGGTGATGGTGGGCTTGCCGGGTGCCTTCACCCCCACCTGATCTGCCAAGCAAGTCCCTGGCTACTTGGCAAAACAAGCTGATCTGAAGGCCAAGGGCGTCTCTGATGTCATTGTCTACTGCGTGAACGACACCGCAGTGATGGATGCTTGGGCGAAGGACCAGAAGATCGATGGCTCCATCGTGTCTTTCTACGGTGACAGCGGCTCGCTGCTCACCAAAGAGATTGGCCTTGAGTTGACCCATGCAGGGGTCATGGCTGCGTTGGGCAACCCCCGGTGTAAGAGGCATGCCATGATCGTGGACGACATGGAGGTGAAGGACGTCTGGGTCGCGGCCTCGGAGGAGGACCCTGCTGGTGACGCCAAGCCCGAGGACACGATGGTCGACAACGTTCTCAAGAACCTGTAGAACAGTAAGAGCCTAGAGCCATACACCAGCCATACTTGGCCTTCGCTTTGTCGGTTTTGAAATAGTTTGATCGCGAGAGCACCTTAGTAGTTCGATACGTGGCATCGGAAGCATTGCCTCCACAGCATCCGTGCTGGCTTTGCAAGTTGTGCAGGCACTAGTGATCAGAGACTGTGGTATCTTGTCCCGCAGAACCACTGCCTCTGTGAGGTTCGCCTGTCACATCATTGCACACGGCAGTGTTGTCATGCTCAGACAAGTACGTGTTTAAAAACTGACGGCTGAAGATCGAAACAGCTCTTGCACAAAGATGGCACCGTTTGTGGCACTGTAGCTGTCTTTTCGACTTTCCTGTGGAGGAAGATTTTTGCAAGTGTATACTCAGCTGTGCCGAATGAGTGTCCTGCTCACGTCTTGGCTCAACGGCCTGATAGCTTAAGCTTGAAGTCCAGGCGAACAAGGCCATCCTTAACTGTATCCAGTTGCACTCTCTGTCCGCTCACAAGTCCTCCAAAAATTCTGGCAGGCCAGCATGGCACCGTTGCATGGCCGGCGGCGAGCCGTGCAGACGGCACAGACAATCGCATGCTTGCAGAACCAGAAGGAAGACTACAGCAACTGTTCGTGTCTAAGGCAGGGCCGTTACAGCGATAGGCCGAGGCAGGATCTTAGAATCTTATTTCTCTAGGCCGCTGCTTGGCCCTCCTGGGCACAGAAGATCAGAGCCTGAGAGGCGGTGTGCCCCCCTTTCAGCTGCCAGCTGCTCAGAGAGGCTCAGAGACAGCCTGCTGTAAGGATCTGAGGAAGTCACACCTTGAGACAGCTCAGTTACTGAGGTGTACTTTTTCTTGTCGGAAATTGTTTTTGGAATCAATACTGGGAACCTGCTGACCGCTACGATCTGCCACAGCCATGACAAAATGTCGCAAGTACATTCCGGGTGAGAGGGCCGTACTTGCGGTCAGAATCTGGCACGCCTCACGCACTGATTACACATACACACATCAGAAGACACGACACTGACATGAGACTTATGCTGACAAAGCCTGCAGCAGCCTCGGTGTCGAAGTAGGCTGTAGCTCCGGTCTCGGTTTCTCGCGATCTCCTCGCAGTCTCAAGGCTTGTGCGCTGGCTGCAGTCGCTCTTCTTTGGGCAGGCACGAGATCAAGAAGTGGTTTGGCGCCTCGACCATCCGAGGAAGTGTGAGAGAATGTTCGTCTCGCTGCACTACCTCAAAGTGTTGCTTGCTATTGCTGATGCTGCTGTTGCTCCTGTTCCTCCTCCTAGCACCATCACCACGGCTGCTAGTGCTGCCGCTGCCGCTGCTGCTGCT
>CAJNJA010011807.1:0-13455 GCA_905231915.1 Symbiodinium necroappetens | reverse complement strand
CAGGGTCGGCTGTGTTAGCTTCCCCCACTCGGTAGACAAGGGTTCGTTCAGCATTGCCTCAGAACATCCCCCCGATCCAAAATAAGTAGTGTAAAATCCACAGTGTCATCGGCAAGCCGAAAGAAGGTATCAGCTCTCCCTGGTTTGGCGAGCTATGTATGGTGGTTCCCCCAATATTTGAGGCGTCCCCCTGAAACTCTTGCAGAAACAAATTAGACAAGGCAAGCTGAGTGAAGGCTATTGGCCCCCGGAGTGAACTTGCAGACTTTCAGAACACGGCGGCCTCAGCGAGGTAGCGGCCCCCTCTGATCTGGTGAGCATGTCAGGAGATTCCCCCACAATTGAGGCGTCCTCCTTGAAGGAAAGTCCCTGCAAAAACTGTTCAGGCAAGGAAAGCAGAGCGAGGCTATTAGCCCTCGAAGCGAACCTGCAGGCTTACTGGACACGGCTGTACATTGCAAGACGAGGACCTGCCCTCAGGTAGAGTTCAGGTGACGTCGGCGACGGAGTGGAGGTCGTTCAGCTGCCGTTCCCTCTCTCCCACTTCCAGCCGTAGTCTCTGAACTCGTCCTTGTCCCCCGTCGGTCTTTGCGACCCTTGTCCAGGTATTCCTCATCGAGTGTCTTGGCGAGTCGTTGCATTTTGTTCCGCAGCGACTCGGCAGCCATTCCCCCGCGCACTGTGGTGGGTCCCCCGGCTGGGCCTTCCGACAAGGTTCTTGCCAAGCGTTGTACTTTGGACTGCAGGGAACCTCTGGCCACCCCCCCATCTCGAGTGGGCAGCTTGACCACCATGTCCCTCACTTGGAGGGTGCGTCTTCGTTCTTGGTCTGCTCGCTGGCGGATTCGCAGTCCGAGTTGTGCCCCAGCCACTTGGGCCGAGAGAGCCGCGGCTGGTGCCTCTTCTTTCACTTCAACCTGTACTTCCTCCTGCTCTTCCTCTGCTTGGCGTGCACTTCCCCCATGGTCGCGGAGGTCGTTCATGACTTGGCGTACAATCTCGTCTTGCTCCAATGGCGGCGTGCCACTGTTGTCCTCCCCTGTCTGTCCCAGCTGCTCGTTGCTCTCCCCCACGGGTGTCTCCGGCTGGTTTGAGGAGGGAGTGTCTAATCCCCACTCTTTGCGTAGCTCCTCTCTTGTAGTGTCTCTGAAAATAGTGGCCAGAGCTTCTTGAGAGGGCCATTGCCCTCCCATATCTGCCTCGACTTTGTAGGTGTTGACTCCCCCTTCGGCCCTTCGTCTTCAGAGAGAAGAAGCTCTGGAGTTTTAGGGGCCTGCTTTCCCACACTGTCGTTGAGGTCCTGCCATGGTCCATCTCCCCCAGCCTCATCCCCCTCTTCCAAGAGGGGTGGTGTCAATATAACTTCGTCTTCTCTGCTGTCCCAGTCCACCTCCTCCTTGACGACGACGAGCTCGTTGTCGTTCTCGGGTCTCGCTGCTTCTTGTTCTGCTCCCCCGGTGGGCTGCGTCAAGATGCCGCTGTGCTGGCCGTCCCCCCTGCAGTTGTGTGGGGAGCTGTATCCTTGCTGACTGGCTTCTCCCCCAGGAGGGCTTTGATGGACTGCACATCGATCCCCAGTCTGTCATGCCACCGTATCTTACACGCCCGCCATAACTCACTTGCTTTGAGCGGGTCCCCGATTAAGGTGTCAACGGTGGTCTCGACATGCTCTCTGGAGGAGAAAGTCCCCACCGCCATGACTGTGCTGTACGCTTGGTTAAACAGTGCGTCAGCAAGTCGCTCTCGTTTCTCAGCGTCCAGCAGCTGTACCTTGTCTGTGGGGGTTGCATCCCCCTGACGGCAAAGGACTCGCCGCGTCTTGTTCCAGACCATTTCGCTGCTTCCCCATTCTTTTTCGTAGAGTTGCCTGAGCAGCTTTCGAACTGCCCTTCTTTGCGCTCCAGTCCCCCGAATCGGGTTTGAGGGAGATGAAGTCGACTCCGAACTCGACTCCCCCCCTGTGTCTTCTTCCGCCATCCCCTCCTCGGGAGCCGTTGCCGTAGAGCTCGTCGTTGCTTGCTGCTCCCCCGGCGTCTGGCGCGGGCCTCCTCTGTTCCCTCCCATGGTCTCGGAGGGGTCGTCCCCCGGCTGAGCTGCCGAGATCGCTGCCTTTGGCGCCTCCTTCATGGCTGTTCCTGCTTTCCTCCACGAGACGGAACGGCTACAGGGCCGGCGCAATTGCTCAGTCAGCTTCTATGCACATGGCAAGCATGGTGCAGCGACAACAAGACATGTCATGTATGGAGCAGCAGTGTCCCCCATGGTGCGGCAAATGTCTCCCTCTCTCGTTCTGGTGGTAGGTCTCGTACATGTTCAGGTAGTAGGTCACGGGTTCGGGTTGGTAGGTTGTGAGGTGCAACAGACTTAACTCCAACTGTTCCCCTCCACGGTAGTTGACGTAGTGCAGGGGGGTCGGGTAGTCGAGGAAGAGATTGAAGGGTTTCGAAAGGAGGTCCGCCATCTCAGTTGAAGCTGTCCTTCGCGAGCATCCTTCCCCTTCCCCTCCCCACTGTTGGGGCTGTGGGTGTAAGGTTGTCGAGTTTTGGTTGTCGTCCCGTCGCCCAGGGAACATCATGTTGTTCGACAAAGGTTTGTGTGAGGTGTCTCCACTGCTCCCTGTTCTGTGCGTTTTGCATCCACTCTCCCCCGCCGGTTTTGCTGAGTGCTCTTTCCACGTCCAGGTGGCTTGTCTCTCTCTCTCTCTCTCTCTCTATATATATATATATATAAATATATATATATATATACACCCACATAACAATAATAACAATAATAATAACAATAATAATAACAATAATAATAACAATAACAATAACAATAACAATAACAATAGCAACAGCAGTAATAATGTTAATAATCATAATGACAATAATATAATAAGAATAACAATAACAATAACAAAACTGACAACATGCAGCGCACTAAATGCGGACGTCATGTGGCTTAAAATCAGCCTCTGCAAACGCGACGTGTCGCCCGATAGCACCTAGGCTTGGGGGTCAGTCATGTTTGAGTTGCACAGGTTGCCCGAACAATTTGTGCGCCGCATCAGAACTCACACCCGAGGATCCCAGTAACCCCAACAGGGTCTGGATTGCAAACCTGTCGTGGGCGCCTGCCGCTGCAGGTTGGCAGGAAGGTCTGTGGGCGTGAAAGACACCTCCTTCAGGACGTCTCCAAAAGATGGTGGTCTAATCTCGCGAGTGAGAGAGGCTACCCCACACAACTAGGTTGCACTCTGTCCTCGGCCATCGAAGCACAAACGATCAAGCCTCCGTCCTGTCAGAGCTCAGTGACTGCACAAGATGCACAAGCAGTTCAAAGGGACTCCGGTGACGGCCCGGCTGCCCGGCCTGATTCACTTCCTTGATCTGCCCCTGAAGGCGCGAGCCGTCGGTTGGTTCGCCTCGGCCGCGAAAGAAACGTGAAGACCCCCCCAGCCTCTCGGCTGCAAAGACTCACAGAAACTCCGCGGATTCGGGGTGGCGTTGCGGCAGCAGACCCAACTCGACAGCGAGCATAAGCCGATTTGGAGCAAAATAAAAACAATGTCAGGTGGCATCGCACCCTCATTAACGGTATGCCGAAGCATGAACTCAGCCAACTTGTGGGCAGCGAGTCGAAGTGAAACGGCCACCTGCACAAGACAGATACCCTTTGGGTAGAGCCGTCCGCGCTTCGAAGGCGTCAGAATTAGTTTTCGCTGGTTGTGCCGCGAGGACCGCTAGGAACCGAAACTCATCTCTGTTGCGCCGATCACCGAGGGCTGCAAGCCATCTGGCATCTTCGGGGCTTCAACACGCACATATCATTGGATTCGCTTCGATCTGGCATTGTCGTTGTGACTCCTAACATACTCAACGCCCGAATTCAGACTGTTCCTGCCTTCTGGCGCCCGCCTCGCTGCCGCAAAGGAGTCCTCATGCAAAGGTGGTTCAGCCAACGAACCCTGTTTGGACCTGAATCCTTCTGTTGATCACCATCTATGGGACAGGAAACAAGACTCCGAGTCAAGCGAGAGCACCCCCGGTGCTTTGCTTTCCAAGCCGCTGCTCACAGCACTCAGCGACATCACTGGCACGCCTATTCCTCGTGACCACAAGAGCTGATGAGGGTGTCGAAGGCTAATGGATTCCGCCATAGATCTGCAATTCACCCTGGCTTCTGCAGCAGCTTCTGGCTTCTGTGAAAGCTAGACATTATGTTCCCTACTTGTCATCGGCCACTGCAGATGCTTGAGCGTGCAGTCGAGAGGCTCCATGACCAATTTGTCGAGATAATTTGCAACCTGTTGAATCAACAAAAGTGTCGTCACAGCCATGACGCAGCCTGCGTGACTACGTCGCGCGCTCGTGCCCGCGCGTGCCTCGAAGACCGCGTTGTTTGCAGGCAAGGCAGCAATCGCCCTTCGGCATTCGGCGACCTGTTCAGAGGGACCGAAATGTCCACGGTTCCATTGCGACTGTGGGGAATGGTGCCATTGGCAAGGAAGCTTGCGTCCTATTGCCCCGCCTTGCTGGTCAAATCCTTAGCTTGAAAGAGTCAGCAAGACGGGTCCTTGAGTTGGTATCGGGTTGCATCAGTTTGTGAGTCTTGCAGCTGGCTCGAACACTTTGCAAGCTCTCTCGCCTTCACCTCAACAACTAATTCCGTGCCGCCATGGTTCTGCTGGGAGATTCTCCAAGTCCTCCCAGCGACTCGTACTTTGAGAAGGGCATTCGCGTGATGGAACAGCCACGCACAACAGCTGCCTGCACGACCAGGCCAGCACCGGAGCCAGCGAGGTAGTCCAGCACAGGCTGAACACACAGCAGGGATGTGAAGCAGCAGGCTTCAGAACACTTCGGCCCGCTACTGGTTTTCTAGTGGCCGTAGCCAGGAAGCACAACATTCTGGTCTCTTTACTTGCTTGATCGAGCGGAATCGTTCGGAGCAGCCGGAGAGCCTGCTCCTGCGGCATGACGTTCCGGCTCTCTATCAGCATCGGGACACCGCAAGCTATAGCCTTGGCAATCACAGAGCGGCTACGACCGGTCAAATATCGATAAACAAGCGCCTTCATGCAATCAACATGACCCAGGAGCCTCAGCAGCCACGCCTGGACCAGCTTTGCCCAGAACGCAAAAAGCCTGACTGGGCACACACTGCAGCAACATGCAGGTGCAGCTGTGCGGCCTTGCTCTATGGCATGACGAGAAGATAAACACTTCCCGCCTTCATTAAACCCCTAGTACTCCATATACTGCCTGTGAGAAAAACTTCCCCATCACGGGTGCGAGTCGAAACACAAGTGGTCGGGTAGTCCTAGCCATATTACGGCTAGTTGGTGTGCTCTTTGGTGCCCAAGTAGTGTCACCCGAAGAGAAGCAGTACTGTTAAACACTAAGGTGGCGGTGTTGGGTGGGCACGAGGTTAGGGGTTCACGGATGAAGTTTGGGATCCGACCTCTCCAGTGATTCGCTACGACGGCTGTCACTAGCACTTACTTTCGCTCTGGGGGTTCCTGAACCGCAGATGTACTCCTTACATCTGATTGGCTTGTCAGGCTGTGCCAAGCTTCCTGCATCAGAGCCATGTGCCATCTCGAAAGATATGCCCCCACAAAATCCCTAGTGTTGAATGTTGTCGGGCCGAGAAATCGAATTGATGAAATTAGCAACGCAGGTCTTTGCAACAATAGTATACCCGATCCTACTACAACGCAGAGATAAATATTCGGGACTTGGATGTGACTTGTCTCTGCTCAACACACAGCATGTGCGACCTGTGCAAAGTAGTCCCGCACTTGCTCAGAGCTCACGAACCCCTCCACGACCTGCAGACGTCGGCACTGCACCATGTCGAGAGCATGCTCTTGCCAGGTTAAAGCTGCCAAAACAACAATCGGATGCTGACATGTGATCACTACAACACCTTCATCTCCTTTGGACTTGTAAACCGACATACACGAGCAAACAAACGAACACTCAGACGCATATTTGCCAGAGATCTTCAAGGTGCACCACCAATGCGAGCTCAGGGACGTGACGGCCGTTTGCTTGCTCGACAAAGTCCTCAACTGGATCCAGAAGGGATGAGATTCGAGAACTTGATTCTGTGTCAGACTTAGCATGGCCGGACTCAACCGTTTTGGATCCAACATCCTTCGTCGCCAAACGGTAACAGTCTGACAGTAGCACATAGGAGCACCTTCAACGAGCTACCTGAAACATGCTTCTTAAAGGTATTCCCGTGTCCTGTAGCTGGGTACGCAGCTCTTCGTTCTTGCCACCTAAGCCACGATGAAGGATGCTGTCCGCGCGCAACGACAAGGCTTGCCGTGACATGGCGCGGGATTGCAAAATATCTGCAACTCTGCCGCTCACTGAACCTATGGACATGTCCAATGCTGAAGTCCTGCCAGTCTCAACTCAGAGGGCCCAATCAGCTACACTTCGCCAGGTGGCAAAGAACAACGATGGACATTTCCTTAGTGGCTGGCCCGGCTCCCAGCTGCGGCACAGCAGAACAACGTTTTTATTTAGGACTTTAAATGCGACGGGGTGACTTGATGTGACTTGATGTGACTTGTAAGCAGAGTCCACAGGGAAGAAACAATCTCAAATCCCCGGTCCCGCTGCATGCAGCTGCGGCTCTGGATGTGCTGCTGACAGCTTTCTGGCGATTTGCCCGACCCGCGTGGGGGCGGTTCCGCCGAAGAAAATCACAACCGTCTGCCAGGAAACCGCGTGCACAGAAATGCAATTCAGAATGCCGATGAGCCTGGGAAGTCGCACCATGGTTCTTGGCCTTCGCGTCGTAGAATTGTGGGTGGATGACCATGCCTTAGCATTGGCATTGGACCAGCTTGGTGCCAAGCATGTTCCCAAGTTGGTGAGTGCCTGAGGTTCTCAGCAGTGCCGAGGATGGCCAACCCATCTCCAGCGCCTGCAAGAAGGGTCGCTCATGAAGAAGCACACACCGATGGAACTTAGTTTCATGCGACGTCGCAGAGCCGCTAGTCAGACTTTGTTGCAAACACATTATAATCCGAGCGAATGCTGCTTCAGCCTAGCTGGCTAAGGGCCACGATCGATCCAGAAGCTGAAGGCCAAATATCTCTTCGTCCACTCATCTCGCTGCTTCACGTTCACGGACGCATAATATCTGAAACACTGCCCAGCTTTGCATGAGTCATCCCAGTGTAAAGCGCCCGCCTGGGCTTCGAGAGTCTCGTTCCCAACCACAAGGCTATGATTCAAAGCCTCGAGATTCATTTCAGTCGGGTCATGCAAGAGCTGATTCAAAAAAAAACCAGACGGCTCGTCCAAGCTGCAGTGGCGTCGTACCGGTCTATCCAAGGATGCTCTCGACCTGTCGTGGCATCATCTAGATTCTTCATCATCAGCAGGAGAAGGTACACCAGTGTATAGGAGAGTCAGCAAAGTCTGCACAACAGATGAAACTGTAGGATGCTGATGCAGCACTCCACAGAGTTGGACAAGCACTCAGCTTTGAGCGCTTCATGCATGTTGACTTGTTGCCAATCAGCCCCGCATCAGCTAGCTTGGTGACCAGACGAAGCAACCAGCATTACAGCAAACACTCAATTGTTTAGGCTTGAAGAGGAGCTTCACCTGAATGACTTACACATGTGCTGGACCAGAAGTGCTGCGTAGGTAATTGAGGCACATGCGATCCCGCAAATGCAATGTCCGCGGCCCACGACCTAAACTCCCAGCGCCGAGCGGCAGTTCGCCACATCAGTGATCACCGTCACAAAGCGGCCGTGAGGAAAGACTTTCAACAGGGAGGCCCGCATCGCGACGTTGAGGAACGGGACCTGGGCAGCAGTCTGGGTCCCTCGTCTGGTGGCTGCCGATCTGCGAGGGCGACTGGCATCGGGATCACGGCCGGAGCCACATGCACCCATGTACGGCAAGAGTCGACCATCAGACGGAAGCTGTGCCACGCTGTCACTTCAGCAGAGAGGCAAAAGACACCACCAATGCTGGCTTCTTCACGTGCCAGTACTCCTGATGTCAGGCACCGAAATTAGTCCCAGAGACGCGGGACCTACAGCCTGACACCTGGTGCCGGGTTTTCGAGTGCTGAGACATGAAATAGTCGGAGGCCAACGTGGCTACGTGCATGCGGCCGAGGCGGACGGAAGCAAGAGACCCAGAGTGAGAGAAAGCGAGAAACGGAACAATAGTGGCTAACGCAATACGACCGATCCTTGCATTTGCACCAAGTCACGCCCACACAGCTTTGCATTTATGCAGCGTGCTAGGTGTCAGCATCCCGTCGTGGCACAATCAGGCTTCCTGTTATTACACCGCGCATTCGCTGCAAGCAGACTGTACGAGCCTCGAAGACCTCTTCGATTGCTGCCTGGCACAAGTCCGGGCAGCAGCTCTTCCGAACTCACCGGGCAAGCAAAGTACACAAAACTGGCTGAAACACTAAAACCGACAATGACTTCACATGTCGACATGGCATGTACCCCTTCGGCCTGATTCATTCGAATGCCGAAGGCTGCAATGTTGCCCAACATTCCCGCCATCTCAGTAGAATCAAGGGACTGTTGCAACATGCAAACCTCGTCGAGACTGCGGCCTAGGGTACAGTATGCTTGTGAATCGGAAATATGAAAGAAACATTTCTGCAAGGGAGGTGTACACCGTGGTACACTGCTACCTCTTAAAGTGTTTTGCTGCAGCTGCACCAGAATCAACCTTAGCCGATAACTTCCGAAACCGGCTACCCGGCTTGAGGACGACAAAGCTGTGGTCGGGGGAAGCAAAGACATTCCCAACTTGCTGCTTGGCTGCATTGTAGAAGCCTATTCGCATGAGGTAGTTGTAGATGTCATCACCTGCCAACACTGGACATCGGGCCCAGAGTTGTGAGCAAAATGGTGGTAGGAAGAAGTCACGATTCAGAGTCAGGAGACCAGCGAAAGATCCTTCAGGATGAAGCTTTGAGTTGCATCTTAAGTGATTCACTTTTCCCTCTATAATAAAGTCCTTACCCTAAACCCTAATCCCTCACACCCTGCACAGGAGTCTCCGTTTGCTTTTCAGGGCTCACCGCTAGGCAGGAGATCCCCGGAGATCGCCAGCTCGGCCAGACCTCGTCTCGAAGGGCATAACAATAAGAGGCAGCCGAGGGGCACGAAACGAATGGTGCTTCGATTCGAGTGTTGGAAAGAATCTTCGATTGTTCTGGCGAGCTTGGCAGTAGGACAGTGGCTCATTAGTAATTAACTCCACTTCCGCTGGCGCAATCTGGAGGTCACCTTCCTCTGGCTGCGAACAACAGCAGCATCGACACGATTGAATTGATAGACTTGAAGATTCTTGACAGGCCTCCACCGTCAGCAATCTCGACACACTCCTGAGCTGAAAGCAAGAGTAGCTGGTCAACTTTCGCAAAGGCAAAGGATCAACAGCCAGTGAACTTGACTGAGTCTACAGATCACGGAGCAAACGCAGCTCTGCGTGCGAGCAGCAATAACGGACTCTGCATTGTCGAGGACCTGGGCGTGGGCGGATGATTTTTGCATATTTTTGCAGCAGTATACACATGTAGCTGAGGTCAGGGCACACCGCTGCAGCGCTTTCGCAGCTGCCATGTGCCCTGGGCAGCAACGGGCAGCAGCTATTTGGCGCAGTGAAAGTTGGGACAAGGAAGGCTGTTTCAGCATGCTCTGGCCATAAGCCTCCTCCGCCACGGCCGACCAAGAAGACGGCCTGGTCATGTCAAGCGAGCAGTCAGGACAATCCGCTGATGTGTGTCTTGCTAATATCTTCTGTTGCTGGTTTCGCACAATTTCATTCCAAATCAGGCTCACCCTGTCGGATATTGCTAGCGGATTCACGGAGACACACACACACACATGTGGCAAAATGCAACCTGAATCATCCCTGTCGCGCATTCCGCCGAAGAGCCTTCACCATCCCATGGTCTGGATCCATCATGGCTGCCAATAGCTTCCGCACAGATCGGATAGCACAAATGAGGTCCTTCTTGAAGTGCCCACTGTAGAGCAGGGAAGGGATCGAGTTAATGGTAGGGCCTGGAGGATGACATGCACCCGCTTCAGTCGTCTTGTAGCCTATGCTGTTCTGAACCACATTGACAGACGGATACAGACGGATCATGTGCCCTGCAGCTGCTCATGAAACCGTCTTGCCTGCGGCATCCCGTCGTCTTGTCTTCGTCGCACCGGGCTCCAGACCCTTGCCGTGGCCCTTGCCCGGGCCTGCGGCGCCGAAGTTGCCGGAGCCGGGGTCCACGCAAACCAGATTTTTGGCCTTGCAGGTCTCTCGGTAAGAAGGGAGGCTGCGCCCTCCCCCCCGCGCTCCAGGCACTCTTGCTCTGTCTGTCTCTCTCTCTCGGTGCAGGGCGGTCCAGCCCCACACCCCGCGCGCGAACGCGCCCCTGCGGTCCAAGGGTACGCGTGGTTCCCCCTACGGGATGTTTCCATAGGGGGCTCGGCTGTGCGAGGAAAAGATCGCTGAACGGAGTCCCCCAGTTGGTTGTAACGAACAAGGCAAACACAAAAACAAGCAGCATTCCACAATATGCTTTGCTAAGGCAGGGGCCAAAGTTCAACAGGAGGGACTCCAAGTTCGGGGCTCCCAGGCAAAAGCGTGCAAGTCTCCCCCCGCTACATATGAGCAGGTTGTTGAGAGTATCACGGGTTGAACAGAATGAATTTGGGCCTCGAGAAGTCCCTCCTAGATCGAGTCAACGAAGTATGGACAAAGAGGCTTCGAGGTGAGCTAAAAAGAAACGAGGATTCTGGGCGTTTGGCCCGTCTACATGGGTTTGATCGGAGATGGCTGCTAAGCCTGTAAAAAGTTCACACCTATGCGCCTAATCCCCCCTTCAGAAGACGATCACGGACTTTTCACAGCGGTTGCGAAGAGCATGTCACGACAAAAACTGCATCGGGAGAAAGTCATCCCCCTTTTGCTGCTCCCCCTTACAAAGCTTCACGAGGTCTCCTTTGTCTCACGGCTTCTTGCCATATGTGCTTGCTCTCTTTCTTTCTTTCTGCAGGGCTTAGGGGTCGGTTGTCCCGACCCTCAGGCCTTTGGCCCGCCCCACCACCCACTGTTTTATTGAGCGGTAGGCTTTGGGGTCCCCGCTGACCGCGGCAACAAAAGACTAAGTTTGTGACGACTCTCATGTTGCAAGCCCCCGACCGCCAACACTAGGACCCCCAACGCGCATCCCGGTCTCATCCACGCGCCCCTATGGCTACGCTTTAGGTGGGGCTTGCAACGGACAGGTACACAGCCTTCAAGCAGTGGACAGACCTGTTAGGTGAGTGGGCCTGTCCCCCCAAACGACAGCAAGGCACGTGATGAACAACACATACTCCCCTAGAGAACTGCTGTTGTCGGTCTGTCCCCTCTTTGTGTCTCTCTGTCTGTAGCTCGCGACTTTTGTCCCAAACTGAAAATGGCCTGACTTCGCCCATCGTTGCTGGAGCCAATGTCGAACTCAAACTGGACTCCGATCAAATTGGCTTCCTGTCCATATTGTCCACACACGAGTACCAGAGAACGAGGTGCACGCTATGCAGCAACAGTTGTCCTGCATGCCCGCCGGCAAATCCCGCTTGGCGAAGAAGATGTCAGCTGCAGGGCACATGCACTGGATATTCTACTTCGACAGACCAGTGGCAGTCAGGAATATTTTCACAAGGGGAACATCGGCAGTCAGAATGACTCCAGCAATCAGCCCCTGCACGCTCCAAGCGATTAACGCCTCGAGTCAGGGTTCGAATCAGGGTATTGCCACAGCCCTGTAGGAGGACCCTTTTTGAGCTTTGCAGCCTTTGCTTCAGCGATACACTCGCTAGTGATGCGGGTTGGCTGATGCTAGATATGCCACGTCTATCTTTCCACGTGCCTCCATTGGTATTGATGCTCATGAAGCCTGTGAACAGCACGATCAATTGGTAGGAATCCGCGCACGTCATGACGCTTTCCACACCATGCAATGCAGCGAGCGAGATCCGGAGCTATTCAATCGAACAATGGCATCAGTTCTGTGCTGGAAGCTTTGCAAGGTAAAATTGGGTTATTGCCAAGCAGCCGTATCCGCCCTTGCCAGAGAAGCCTATCAGCCGCATCACAACGATTTGTGCTGAGTTTGCACAACAAGAATGGCTCCGCCCATGAAAGCTCACCCTGAACCTGCACCCAAGAAGCGCGGTAAGTGCCCGAGCTGCAGCAGGTCAAGATTAGATGACCCGGTGCCAACCACTGATCTCAATCGCAACGACATATCAGCATATCAGCATCCGTTCATCCGGGCAGTGGTGAGGGCTAGGACCACCAAACCCGAACGGTCTAAGCGAGCCTTTTGCGCGTCGTGCACACGAACGGTCGCATTAGCTGATCAGTAGCTCCTTTGTTGACAAATCTGAAGCGTAACTATAGCTTTTCCGATTAAGTCTCGCTTTCCCAACCAACCTGGTGTTTCGGGATGACGTATCACCGGATTTTGTCCACCCGGCGTCATGTTACAAGAGGCGACAGTTCAGGTTGTCACTCACTTCTTGTACACAGGGAGAGGGGGAGGGAGGGAGAGAGAGAGAGAGAGAGACAGCGAGGGAGCGAGCAAGCGCGAGCGATCCCTTTCAGACGAACATACAGGGTGAGAGAGAGCTACAGAGAGTGAGAGAGCAGAAAAAAGGGATCCAATATTAGCAGGGAGGGGACATGTGGAGACGTGCTGTCGCATTCATTCCAAGAAGCTTTTCACCTGACCAATGCATCGCGTTCCCAAGCCTGCCAACTTCAGCTTGAGAGTCAAACCCGTCCAGTTTCCGAAGCTGCATCATGAGTAACTACAAACAGCTCGGGGCGATTGACTGTAGCAAAAGGTCCTGAGGCAACGTGTTATCATTACCAATCACCGAAATCCATCCTAGAACACCCGGATGCCACTCAGCTTGAAGCACAAACACTCATAGCAAGCAGCCCCAGATGCAAGAGCCCACAAGGCCTTCGATTGCCGGGCCCGACGGAATTGGGATGGTCTGAGCGGCACCGCCCACAAACTGCAAGCTCCTGGCCTGCCCAGGTCGCGAAGTTTGATTCAAAAGTGCAACCCCCTACCTCCCTGCCGAAACCTACAGTACAGTACCCACAGTACCTACCTACCTACCTCCCTCCCTACCTACCTACCCACCAACCAACCAACGAACCAACGAACCAACGAACCAACCAACCAACCAACCAACCAACCAACCAACCTACCAACCAACCAACCTACCTACCTACCTACCTACCTACCTCCCTGCCTACCTACCTACCTACCTACCTACCTACCTACCTACAAGCGTCGGGTTTATCTCACATCAGTCGGCGAAAATACACATCACCCCAGTGTGGACGCTGTTTGCAGGAATTCCACATCAGCGGCGAGAATACACATCAGCTGATGCCAAAC
>CAJNJA010011806.1:0-13204 GCA_905231915.1 Symbiodinium necroappetens | reverse complement strand
AGCCTAATTAAACCCTAAACCCTAAGTCGACTCAAGGCTTCTAGCATGCAAAAGGCTTGGAGAATGTTAGAACAGGCATCAGGAAGAGGATTCTGAAAGCAAGTTCTGGCACATGTGTCATCAGCAACCCACGAAGCCTCAACCTCCGTTTAGGGTTTAGGGTTTAGGGTTTAGAATTAGGGTTTAGGGTTTAGGGTTCTGTTGGGCTGCATTGCTTTGCCTACTTGCATACGGCGCTACAAGGCTTGTTGTGGAGCCATGAGGTTGCACGCGGCATGTCGTTTTGTGTGGTTTGTGAGACTGACGATTCGAAAGGCTTGCTTCAGCCAGCTTTATGGCTGCATCACGTTTTCTTTGATCTTAGGCTTGCAGGGTCTTGAGTGACGTCAGACAAAGCTGACATAGCTACCTTCCAGCAAAGGGGAAGGGCACATTTACAATCCACTTTCCCATCGATGGTTGCACCGAGGTTTTTCAGCAGGACCAGCAACGCTTGAACTAAGTCGCCCTTATGCAGTCTGGAAGTGGGCTCGAGTCTGGTTCGAGAGCCGTGCCCTGAAAAGGCAAAGCCTCATCAACGGTCATACCCAAACCCGGCAAATCCTGAACTTTAGACTCTGTACCCGAAGACACAAAACTCTAGGCTCTTGGGCTCCTTTATAGTAGAGTTTTTATAAGGAACCCAAAGGAACAGTATTGGCAACTTTTTTTCGGCTTCTATCTTCACTGCCCAAGCGGCAAAGCTGCAAGAGAGCACCGGAAGCTGCCATGGCGCCGGGCAGCGCACCCGGCTTCAGCGCTTTCAAGGTGCTGAGCAAGCCTCAAGGAAACTACAGGTGGGGAGTTTAGGGTATGTAGGGCTTCTATAAAGCTTCTATAAGGTATATAGACCTTCTTTAAGGCTCCTATAACGGTAACTACCCACCTGAAAATGTCCTAGACCTCAGGAACGCCCATGCTCGAAGCCCTAAAACCTCATAACTATGGTTTCGCTTTTGGGGTTTAAAGGCCCCGAAACCTCATAAAGATGGTTCCGCCGGATGGCACCACTCACGACAGTTACAGTGCAGATCTGTTGAACAGATAGGTTTAGGGTTTCAGGGTTTAGGGTTTATAGGGTTTAGGGTTTAGGGTTTAGGGTAGGACCAAGCACTTCCAGGCGACCAGTAGAATGCAAAGAGTGACCTACAGCTTCAGAGAAGGACGACCTTTGGCTTCCAGAAGCCCGCAATCCAACCTCCCACACGTCGAACCCCGGCCAACGCCGGAGGCCTCCACCATAAAACCAAACATACTGCTAGCAGCATTGCAGCATCTTCATCTCCTGGCCATCCTGCTCAGCGGCACCTCGCGGAATCAAGGGGTGAACATACCGGTACAGCTTTCTGGCCACACAAGTTTTGAATTGCGGGTAGCCTGTTCTCTCTTCGCTCTACTCGTTACCATGGTCATCACAGATGGCTGTAACCGTCCAGATGTTGTGATGTTTAATGGCCATGAAGACAAACTCTTGAAGCTTGCGCACTCCTGACAGCAAGCTCAAGCAGCACCAAATGCTTTTTGTGGCCCAGCATAAAATTTGTCGTCAACCGCATGACATGTCCAGGCTTCACGATACCCAAGGCTCCAAATGTGAAGATCATGCAGGCTAACAGGTCTGAACATGTCTAAACTGTATCCTTATTGGGCTATTCCCACACAGTCATTGCCCACTTCAAAGTGAACGGCTAGCTGAAGGGACGCTGCCTTCGGACGTCGTGGAGTTGGCATCCCCTTCTTAGTGCTCCTCCCCTTAGGATCTCTGGGGCCGGGGGGTTTAGCATCCATAACCCCGTACCCGCACAAATCAACCTTCAACCCCTTTAGCCCTGAACCCGGATCCCTCAACTGACGTAGCCCTCAACTCCGAATCTGCATCTTTCCACCCGAAACCCGAAACATCCAAAAAACCCTAAACTCCCATGAACCCTAAACCCTAAACTCAAACCCACCCAGTGGATCCTGAAGACCGTAAACCCTAAACCCTAAACCCTAAAACCTAAACCCTAAATTCTAAACCCAAAACCTAAAACCTAAACCCTAAACCTAAACCCTAAAACCTAAATTTAAACCCGAAAATCTAGAACCTAAACCCTAAGTTCCAAGTCTCTCTCGTCCCCCTTTTGGTTGAACCTCCCCAGAGAGAGCAAAGATGAGCAGCACTGGTAGGCAGCTCTTGGAGAATCCTCTTGGCATGTTGCTTTGGAAGGGTTTAGGGGTTTTGGGTTCAGGATTTAGGGTTTAGGGTATTAGCGTATAGGGTTTAGTTTAGGGCACAGGGTACAGGGTTTAGGGTACAAGTTTTAGGGTTTAGGGTAAGGAAATATGGGGTTTGGAGTTTGAGTTTAGGGCGTGTGGTGCTTCAGGGTTTTAAGATGAATCTAGAACACTTTTATTGGGACATGGGGGTTTGGGGCCTGAGGTCTTGCTCTTTGGATTCAGAGGGCTGCGTCTGAATCTCAGACCCTGAGGCCTGAGCCTTGAATCCTTGATGCAACCCGAAACCCCCAAAACCAAAACCCTGTTTTCTTGCTACCCCCCCCTAAACCCTAAACCCTAAATAAACCCCTAAACCCTTAAACCCCTAAACCCCAAACCCCTAAACCGGATACAGGTCAAGGGCATTCGAGTTTGTTGGGTTCCCCGGTTCCCCTGACCAGGCGTTGAACCCAAGGTGCGACTACACGCGACCCTCAGCACTGGCCCCTTAGAAGGGGCTGCCAAGCAAGAGGTGGGCTTGAAGAGTTAGGATGGCGCTGTGGTGTGTAGTAAACTAGAAACATGTGTGAGGGAGTCGAGAGAGAGAGAGAGAGAGAGAGACACGGACTGTAATAAGGGTATCAACTTACCCTAAGGGTCCAAGTAATCCTTATTTATGGTTTTGGGTGCCTATAAAGGCCCCGAAGTCCTTAAACAATGAGTACTTGGACCCTTGGGGTTATTCCAGGAGACCCAAAGTTCAATGTTGGGCCACGACCAAGGCACCCTCGGGCGCAGGGTTTAAGGTTTCGGGGCTTCAGACACGAAACTACGGCTGATGATGTAAATCCGGCATTCCCATAAGGACCCTAAACCATGGGAACTGTGGTGTATTCCTTATTATGGGTAATGCAGGATTTATATCATCAACCGTATCCCTGCTGCTTGTCTTCAGGGATACCAACTCTTCTTGGGCTGAGTTCCGAGAATCGGGTGTGGACCTTCGGGCTAGGAGGCCTACATGCAAAAACAGGCAGCTATGGTGCCAGGTCAAGAACCATACGGCCCTAAACAAAAAATCCTAATCAGCCTCAACCCTCCAACCTAAACCCCTAAACACTGAAATTCTAAACTTAAGCCCCAGCCCGACAGCCTTTTCTAGGTTCAGATCCATCCCAGAGCTCTGAGTGGCGGAGGACCTCGCGACAAAGTCGGAGAAAACTACCGGGATCGGCCTTTCCAATTCGAAGCAAGGCGTCAGCCATGGCCCAGTCTCGCAAGCTTCGCTTGTCTAAGGCTCAGGGGCTTGGTCGGAGAAGACTGAAGCTGACGTCCATCCGATACTGAAGTTCACAACCGGAAAAAGCAGCTACTAGTCACTACTACAGTTGATGATATAAATCCTGCACTACCCATATTAAGGAAGATACCATAATTCCCATAGTTTATAGGTCCTTAAGGTAATGCAGGATTTATATCATCAACAATAGTCCTCTTCCCAGCGGCCGTGCATCGTCTGCTCCAGCGCCCCAGGAATGTTGAATGTCACGGCCGAAGGGGCTGTTGATCTCTGTGGTGTTCACCACTACCACGGTCTCCCGGATCTCCTCGAGGTTGCCTAGGGATTCTAAGGAGCCGTGCGGCAAAGCCCGGGGATAGCTGTTCGGCTTGAGGAGCTCTGTCATGATGCCCTGCTCACCAGGCCATCTCACATACAGCCTCTTGTGTTTCAGGAGAGCTGCCCAGACCAGCCAGCGGTGAAAGAGATCCCTGGAAGCTGGGCAGTCAGCACGAAAGAAGAAGACTCCAGTGTTAATCCAAGTCACGCTGGGCGGCCTAACCTTGGGCTGCAACGCACCAGACAATATCAGCGAGTTCCTGGGTGCAGTGATGTTCTGAAACTCAAGTGGATGTTCTACAGAAAAGATCGCCGACGATCGGCAGTCGTCCGAGCGTTGATACTTCTTGAGAAGCCTGTCCACAATCCATTCGAGGGAAAAGCTGCTGCGGACAAAAGCGTCAGCGTCCAAATACAGGATCCACTTGCACTGCGACAGGCTTTGTCTGCTAAGAAGCTCCTCGATGTACCACACCTTGTTCCACCCCTTGAAGGCACTTTTCTTTCCGTGGGAAGGTCGCACAAGATGAAACCCATGGTCATGCTCTTGGGCAAAGGCCATATTGAGCGCCGCACTCATCACCCAGTAGGGTGCTGTAAAAGGGCTCAGCTTCTTAAAAGGGCGGTCATCAACCATAAGGATCTCGTATGAGCAGTTTGATGCACGCGCCGCAAGCAACAGAAGCGGAAAGACAGCTCGAGGCAGCCCCATGCAAGGACCCCAACCCTAAACCCTAAACCCTAAACCCAAAACCCAATCCAATCGCGGCTACCGGGGCGACATGGTTTTCTGGCTGCACTTGCACGGAAAGATCGCCCAGCTGCCTGTCTTCAAGGGGCCCTTCGACTAAAAATACTTGCCGACGGGGTTTAGGGTTTAGGGATTTAGGTTTAGGGTTTATAAGGTTTAAGGTTTAGGGTTTAGGGTTTATACGGTTTAGGGTTTAGGGTTTAAGGTTTAGGGTTTAGGACCACCATGCTATCTGAAACACTGCTTGTCATGACTGCTTTCTCCAAGCTTCGATAGGAAGCTGCAGGGCGAATGCCAACGATAAGGGACACTCTCTCGGTAGATGTACTGATGCACTAAACTTCGGGAACTGAGCTTTAGAAGCAGGTATCTACAACGATGCATTGAGCTCCAACGCTGCAGCAGGACGAAACAGGAGATGCTCAACTTGAAGCCCTGGAATCTGGGACTTTCCGAACATAAGGGGGTACCTTATTTTGGGGTTCTTACAATAAGGATCCTACGATTTAGGGTACTACAAGAGGGGTCCCCTATTTTCGGAAACCCACATCTCTGATGCATATTTTGGGAGGGGGGGATGGTGCAGCAGGAGATGGGAGCAGGTAGCTGCTGCTTGAAGTGAGCACTTCGTCATTGAAGGGTGGCCTATGGGAGTTTTAAATTCAAGCACTAGAAGCGACACTCATTGTCACAAGCAACAGTTGAGCATCCAAGTGCCCTCAAACTCGCAACCGCGGCTGCACCGGGCTGAATCTAAACCCTATAAACCCTATTAACCTAAACCCTAAACCCCTAAAACCTAAACCCCTAACCCTAAACCCCTAAACCCTAAATAGAAACATATCTCATGGAGCCCTAAAAGCTTTCTCGATTGCACTGCTCCTCCCCCCGAGATCCAGCTCTACCACGTTCCGCCGAATCCTAGATCCTACACGCAGTTCATGAGCTAGTTTAGGGTATAGGGTATAGGGTTTAGGGACCCGTAGCCCTATATGGGAGTTTCCGAAATTTAGGGTACCCTATTTTGGGGTCCTTAGTCTAAGGATCCTACTATTTAGGGTGCTATATTAGGGTCCCCTATTTTCGGAAACCCCCATATGATACTCTGAAACCTCTCAGCTGGGTTCCCGGGCCCAAATACAACAAAAGGCTGCTTAGCCTACTCTTCAACCTGCAAGTGCGTCCCAAAACAACATGGCATCCCCGCCTCTCATTCTCCTCGCCCACGCTGACCTGCTACACTAAAGCCGATACTCCCCCGCAAGCTCTTCCGGTTGCGAAGTCTCTGAGACTTAGCTTCCAAGAAGTGTTTTGCAGTTTAAACTTCAGATTGAGGGATGGCTGCCGAGCAACGTTATGTTTGGGGTCCTACTGTGCTTGGGCGGTCCAAGCGGGATCCTGGCATTTGCCTGGCTGCTGCCTTCCTCGCTGAGAGAAGCTTGCTGTAATCTGTGAGATTTAGTTCTATTGATTACCCATAAACCCTAAACCCTAAAATTTAATTATAGCCATGCCCGAAGACGCTGAAGGGCTGATTGCTCTCGAATTCCGAAGCACACCTAAGTGAAGGTGGCCTCTATCCTGACCGATTCGGCCGAAACCTTTCGGATGGCAAGAATCCACGGCTAGGGCTTGCATGGGCTTTGGGGTTTCGAGGGAAGAGAAACAAGCACGCTTGACAGAATTCTGTTGGAAGCTGTGGGCGGCAAATCAGCAGAGCCGCAAGAAAGACCGGCTTTGATATCCGTGAAGTGAACCCTCAGAGTCCATGCACTAGGGTTTAGGGTTTAGGGTTCGGTTTAACGTTGAGGGTTTAGGGTTTAGGGTTCGGTTTAAGGTTTAGGGTTTAGGGTTCGGTTTAAGGTTTAAGGTTTCGGGTTTAGGGTTACACATATCAATATACTTGGGCCCTAAGTAAAGTACCCAAATAAGCCAGAAGTAAGCTACAAGGACCTTCACGGAAACCGAGAAAAACTTGCTGGTGCCAGGGCCCTGGCCCCTGCAAAGAGGGCTGAACGCAGCGGCGCAGCAAGCGGAGTTTCTTCGAAACCTTTTGCAGGCCAGGGCTCTCGATTTGGGCGGTTCTCTAAATTGGATCCTCTTCCCCAAAACCGCGCGCAAACGATCCCCATATCAAAGACTTGAATGTCGGGCTCGTTTTGGGCACATTGGGATGAGAGCTTGCAGGAAAGGCTTCATTTAATGATAGCAAAAAATACAGGGCCGAGACTTCCTAAACAAGAAGAACATGGCTGCACAGTAGCATATCAGGGACGACAGACGCACACCACATTATTGCAAATTTGCGCGAGTTTCGGCAGCTGCAGCCGCCCATCATCAGACATGATGGGATTTTTCCAATTTAAATGAAAGCCAAAGCCCTGCACCAATGAAACCAGAAGCCTCTCTATCAGTTCTCAACATGTTAAAGAGCTTTGAGACTCTCTAACCTGTAAACCCTAAACCCTAAAACACCCTAAGAACACCGTCTGAAGCTGCAACCCCTCCATGCAATGAAGAACTCTTGAAACCCGGAACCTTAAACCCTACACCCTAGTTAGTCTGAAGCTGAAACCCCTCCCATGCACTGAAGAACCCTAAAGCACACCCCCGCAGGCACTGTCTCTCTGCCGACTTTGGAGAGGAAGTCGCAGACGAGGGCAGACTTTGAACTTAGGTGTTTGTGCTTGGTGAGCCCGGAAATGGTGCTTGTCCAGCTTCCTTAAGGAACCCAGCATTCATTATGGCATTCTGACACGCTATGCTGTTGTTTGCTTTTTGGAACCCGGATTGCCTATGAAATGTGGCGTAACTTCGCTTCCGTTGTGAGCTTGCACTTTCAGGTCTTTCCGACGCTGGAAGATGAGGATCCGCTGTACGAAATTTAGCCTTGTGGCTCTTGGGCCTTCTCGTGCCTGGGGGTTGAGGACGCTGGAAGAGTAGTTCGAGCGATTTTGTTGGCCTATGATGTGGTCTGCCATGTCCCTAAACCCTAAACCCTAAACTCTCAAACCGAGAGAACCGCGTCGGCTCTGCAGCTAAGAGAAGGCAAGGCATTTCGAGCTCCAGACAAGCCCTGCAGTCGAGTCCCGAAATCCTGCCTGAAACAACAGAAGACTTACGTCAATAGAAACCCGAAGCCCTAAACTCTAGACCTAAACTCTAAACCCTAAACCCTAAACTCTATACCCCGGTAGTGTAAAGCTTTACCTGCAGCCCGTCCCACCTGCAAGCCGAGTCGGGAGGAGAACCAAAGAGGCAAAACTCAAAGCTTCATCCTGCAGCAGAGAAGGTGTGTTTAGGGGTTTAGGGATTTAGGGGTTGAGGGTTTAGGGTTTAGGCTTTAGGGTTTAGGATTTAGGGTTTGGCGCTTAGGGTTTAGCTTTAGAGCTTGAGGCTGAACAGCTGTTTCTGTTTATGAGCTTGCGATGCATGTACGCATGAGCATGACGGGTTTATGCTTGGGTATTTGGAATTGAAAAGAGCCATTTGGAAACCATCTGGGGCTTCGGGTTGGGAATTAAAGGCTGCCAAAAGAACCCTATGCAAAGCCCTATAAGCCTTCAATCCATATCATGCGGGGCCGAAGCCAAGCTAGTTTATATTGGATGAAGGCTTGGGATTTTGGTTTGGGGTTGATGGCTTGAGTCCTGGCTTGGAGTTGTAGGCCTAGGGTCGCCGGACGTAGGGCTTGGGAGTTTAGGAACGGACTGACTAAAAGAGTCCAGCGGAGTCCCGGGCACACGTGAAAAGCAAGCTGGGGCCATGGTAGGGTTTAGGGTTGAGGGTTTGGGTTGGGATTAGCTTTTTTTACGGTTTAGGCTTTGGGGGCTTTGGCTTAGTGGTTCGGGATTTCCGGTGAACCTTGCCTCACCAGATGTCAGCAGGGCCACCTGCCAGGTCTCTCTCTCTCTCTGCCTCGCTCCTTCCACCTTAACAAAACCCTAAACCCTAAACCCTAAGCCCTAAACCCTAGACCCTAAACCCTAGCAGCGACAGGGCATGGCGGAATCTGCACCGGTCCCAGTTAGTCTTACTTAGTTGTGTCTCGAATCGACTTCACCTGCCAGGATGACTGAGTTCTGCTTATAGGGTGCTCTTTAGGGTTTAGTTTAGGGTTTACCCTAAACCCTAAACCGTTTAGTTTAGGGTTTAGGGTTTTGGGTTTAGGGATTAGACACCTGCTGTGCTATACCTCGGGTGTTTCAAACAGATTGTGTTTCCATCAAGACATCTTCTCATTGCCAGTGCGCCTTGCAGGCTTCGTCAACACACGATGTCGTCCGATACGCCTCCATATCCGTCTTCTAGTCCGTCTTGCTAACATTATTCCAAGAGCAGCGTCAAAAGAAAAAAAAACAACTCGTTGAATCAGATCGGCCGACACTACTTGACTACTTTGGTGCGGCTTCGCCTCCGCGAATGTCATGTACAGCTTCTGCTACAGTACGTACACTGTTGGGGTGGTGTGCAGATTCAGCTGCGATTTGTCTGATGGATGGCAGAGTGCAGTCTGATCTCTTTCAATGTCCTTAGCATAAGAGCTGTATTCTAAAGCCGCAGCCCGTTTGGAACCCATGTCAGAAACAACAATAAGATGCAGCCCTTGCAAAAGCCATCCTATGGACTATTCTACGCCTTCTACGCCTAGAACCCAACAAGAACCTACCCATAGGCCCCTAAGTAGTTCTTTTTGCGGCGCATATTTAGAATCCTAGAAGGTCATCCCCAAACAAGGAACTACTTAGGGGCCTATGGCTAGAAGCCCTATAAACCCTATAAGCCCTAAACCTTAAACCCTAAACCCTATAAGCCCTATACCCTATAAACCCTATAAGCCCTAAACCCCAAACCATCCCAAACCCCTATTTGCTGCGGCAGGCTTGACCTCACAATGTTTACCTCTAAACCCTTAACCCTAAAGCCTAAACCCCTAGCCCTTAAGCTCTAAACCCTAGACCCTAAAACAGCGGGGACTTCCCCCACCTGCGCTTCGGGCTGCTCTGGTCCTGCATAGCTCGGTGTTCTTTTCCGGGTTTCGGGGTTTTAGGGTTTAGGGTTTTAGGGTTTAGGGTTTAGAGCTTCGGGGTTTTACCGGTCCGGGTTTCGGGAGTTTCTACGCATACTATAGTTATAGGCTATAGGCCTTTAGTTGATGACTTGTCTACTGCAATCAACTGCGGCACTTACTGTCCCAAGAATAACCTGCCTGTTACTGCCTCGAATCCTTTAAGAATGTCAAACCGTAAGAAACTTCTACCACGCACCTGGATGATCGAGCACATTTCGGGCGTAGAGTGCAGAAAGCTTGCAAGGTGAACCCTAAACCCTAAACACGGAAACTTGAGGATCCCGAAACTTTACGGGGTTTAGGGTTTTACTAGGTCTAGCCTGTAATCAGATAGCCCTAAGCCCTCCGAGCCAAGCACTCAATCTCGGGTCTATAATTACGCGCAAGAGTCTTAGGAAAAGCTTCTGAAAACTACTGACGCACCAGGGATTTCGGTTTAGTTGAGTAGCCACCTACAAACCTACAATAGGTCCCTGCAAAGAGTCGTGATTACAGAGAGGAGAAGGAACCACAGACAGGGAGAAGCGAAGGAGAGGGGCAAATGACATGAAGGGCAGAAGTCGTTGGGTGAGACAGCACTGACTGAGCTCAGACAGTGAAACAAAAGAGAGAAAGGAGGTAATCTTAACAGACAGACGGGGCAAACACAGAAATGCGGCATGCCGGAAAGTATGAAGAAACATGCGCTCTCCTGCAAGGAGCCGAGAAAGCCGCTCGTCGCAGAGTGGCGCGACAACCTCAGTGAAACTTCGTGGCAGATGGCACCAGAACGCTGCAATTATGATTGTTACCGCGGAAGAGAGAAATGAGAGGATCGGTGTAGCATGCTGAAGTCTTTTCGAGACCCCAACAATGTCACAATTGTCATTAGCCACAGCATTTAGAATAAATACTGTTTCAAAATTATAGTTCAGACCGATTGGTTCACAGACAAATAAACGCACTCACCGGCCTGCTACGAAGCCCACCGATGCGCTCCGTGAGCACCGGAAAAGGGGACCCGAAGTCTGGTGAGGGGCCTTGAGGCCCGGAGTAGGGTGATGTAGGGGCCTTAATTATTAGAACAGTGTTCTGGGGTCTAATATACTATAATTATATATATATATATAATCATAGTAAGGAGCCCCAAAAAATAGTATTGGTAACTTTTTTGGGCCCGTATAATAACTTGTAGGATTTCGGGTTTAGGGCGTTCGGGGATTAGGGCGTCTGGGGGACGTGCCCAACTTCCCTACAACCTCCCCGTCTCCACCCCGGGTCCATGTGAGAACTGATGGCCCGGACCCAGGGAAAACCCTGGAGGGACAAAGACTGCGACTCAACGCAATGCCCAGGATTCCTGATAACACCAGAAAGGCCTATCCCCTGTGGATTTCAAAAACCTACCGCTTTAAGGGCTTCCACCCTGTAGTTCAGGGGTCATGACCTTCTGTTTTGTAGGGTTTGGGGGTCACAGGTAGAGCCTGAACCCTAAACCTTAGAGCGGGGAGACCCCAAACCGATGAAACCCAAACTCTATGATACCTCAAACCCACGCAGAGCTTGGGAGGTGCGGAAAGCACACTGAGGAGACTGCCGCCGGCATGGCTCTCCACAGCAGCACAAACGCGCGTTTCACCACCTCCAATTTTCAGCAAGTGGTAAATCCCTAGAGCCCGAAACCAAACCAGATTCTCAATGGAAGCCACCTCTTTTGGTTCTATTACACTTCATTCATTATTGAACCCTAGGCATTTCATTACGAATGAATGCTAAACCCTAAAACCCTAAACCCCAAACCCCTACACCCCTAAACCCTAAGCCCTAAACCCTTACACCCTAAACCCAGAAACCTTAAACTTCGGGGTCACCAGGAGGGCTTTGGAGAATAACACTGCCACGCAACAGAGTTACCTGGATGAGTTTATGGTGGCTCGGGTAGCTGTTCTACATACTCGTCCGTTTTCAGAAGCTGTTTACAAGGTAAACTCTAAACCCTAAACCCGAAGCCCCTTTCCAATATGGTAGCTGTTCTACATACTGGCCCTTTTTCAGAAGCTGTTCCCCAAACCCTAAACCCTAAGCCCCTTTCCAAACTGGCTGGTTCTCCACGCCAGGGTCTCGCCTTTGCTACCAAGAGTCGGACTCCAAGAACCTCGGACTCCAAGGAATCCTGACAACCTCCACTACTGTTGATGATATAAATCCTGCATTACTTTTAAGGACCCTAAACTATGGGAATTATGGTATATTCCTTACTATGGGTACTGCAGGATTTATATCATCAACCGTAGTTGAAGAGCAATCTCCACCCTTGGCCCCCCAGGGCTGCAACTCTTAACCCCCAACCCGGTTTAGGGCTTTAGGGCTTTAGACTCTAGGGCTTTAGGGTTTTAGGGTTTAGGGTTTTAGGGTTTGGGGCTTAGGGCTCTTTTCATGCCTCATGCGTTCGGCAGCGAGCAGGTGGCCTCAGAGACCGGAATGAGCTCCGGAGGAAAGCACATCCTGGAAAGGGGGCTCTCGAGGTTAGGGGGCTAGGGTCGGAGGCTTCGGGTGTTAGGGTTTAGGGTTTAGGGTCTTAGGAATGTGCGGTTTGAGGTCTAAGAAGATGTTTTGGGTGTCGTGCAGTTGAAGGGCACTCGATGTTCATCATAGGTTGCCGACTTTGCTTGAGCTTTATTCCGCTTTTCTTCAGCTCTGTATGTGTTTTCGGGAATGAATAGCATTTCAATCATCAGCCAGCTACCCAAGCCGTTGCAACAGCGAGGAATTGAGAACAGAAACGACAAGCCGAGCATGCCGGTAGCAGAACTGGCATTCCTGATCATTAGTGCAGGTAACGCTGCAAGTACCCATAGGCCCCTAAGTAGTTCCACCTGAGAGGATTCTAAATATGAACCACAAAATAGGAACTACTTAGGGGCCTATGGGTAGTCTAAAGAAAGAACAAAGCCTTGTTACAGCAACGGAACCAGCCAGATAGGCTGACAACCCCAAAGAGCATCCATGGCAGCAACGCGCGACCGATACCGGCCTCGTCCCTTCGGCAACCTTGATGGGCAAGTTGCCGGCCTGGCCGAAAAAAACGCGGAATCTCGGACTTGAGCTGGAGAACGTTAAATTTGTAGACAGATACACACATAGGCATGTGTGTATGTACATATCTACTGTGCATACACACACACAGATATATATATATATATATTTACACATACATCACGCATGTATTTATTCATTCATTTTTTATTGATGTATTTCTTTATTTATACACACACGTAACTATGTGTATATACATACATACATACATACATACATTCATTCATACATACATACATACATACATACATACATACATACATACATAACATATATACATTATATATATATATGTATGTATGTATGTATGTATGCTTGTATATGTATATATATACACACACACTTAGGCAGACAGAGCTGCATACATGTATATGCATGTTCATTCGTGTTGTGCATGCTTAGATTTAGGATGCAAGGATGTGCAGGGTATATAGTACGGCACCCTTATAAA
>CAJNJA010011805.1:0-13456 GCA_905231915.1 Symbiodinium necroappetens | reverse complement strand
GGGGGGGGGGGGCGCTTCGACTTGGGAGTTAGGGCCAGGGAGTGGTTTGTGGGCATTTTCCGTGAAGGACTGCCGGAGGAGGGCGGGTGTATGCAGCCTCCAAGCCGTAGTCTAATTTGTTATTACATACGATATGTCTGGTATCTACATACCTCACCTACAGCACTCCACCGGCAACCTTTCTTTCGATAGGCTGTGTTTATAAGTTCGGACCCAGTCCTGCGAAACCCAAGTTAACAAACACAAGGTACTGCATGTTAGGGCTAGGCCAGCCCCTCATAGAACCCATACACAAGTCCCTCAACAAGAACCCCATGGGAACCGCCTACAAGTCGCTTAAAGGAACCCCGTACACCTTGTAGGCCCAAAATCTCTGATCCCAAGGCCTGCTCTGCAGCATGCTTCCCTGCACACGGCTTGAAGCGGCATCGCATGCAACCCCTGGTAGCTGTAAGCGCTGTATATTTTGGGGAAGACGGCTTAGCTTGGGGCTTAGGGTTTGTAGGGTTTTTGCAGGCCAGGGGTTCTGGGTAAGGGCGTTTATGGCTTAGGCTCTCTCGCTGTGTCTGCTGGGGTTCACGGCAAGAGCTTCTGGTCCCAGAACTGCAGGACAGTGTAGGGCTGAAGGTATGGAAGGGGGGAGCCATGCTCAGGGTTTAAATTTAGAACTGAAGGCACTGGGCTAGGACACCAACAGTTCATGCAGCGCCTTGACATGAGTGCGAACACCCTGAAGACTTGTCCAATTTTTGTCAAGAGGCCCATTTTCGGGCATTTGAGCAAGAATCGGACACTTCCGCGTGGTTCAAGATATGTGGGTTCAGGGTGTCGCTTGAGCCCCGACTCAAAGCCACGACTGGCGTACACCGAGATCGCACATCCTGCAAAAGGCATGAAGACATGCGTTCTACTTTGCATCCAAGTAGCCTCAGTTCCATTCTAAGGCACACTTAGTCGACGGCCCGGGTCAGACAGATCGCATCAGGTTCCCTTTCCTTCAGGGTTTACTACGTGTTCTACGGGCTAGTCTTGAAGATGACTTGCACGACTGTTTTCTGTTTTGCCACAGGAGCGCCTTTCGATGAAAAGCGGCAGCATGCCGCTGTGGCCCCTGATTCTACAAACTCCTCGGACACCCTGTAGTGCCGGGTCCCTGGGCTCCATGGATGAGTGGGTTAAGAATCTGCACGAGACTGTTGAACGTTGAGTTGCATCCTATTGAGAGGGTTGTGTCGGGTTTGACTGTATAGCCCATCAGTGCAATGGCAAAGTCAAGCATCCGCCTCCCTGTTTTTAGGGACAGAGCATGGACGCAAGACCCCGAGGGTTACAGCGGCTTCTTCGCCGGCAGAGTTGCCGCAGCAGCCGGACTATGCCAGAGTTGCGGGGTGAAGTGGTTCGCCCTAGACCCCCCTTAAACAACACAGTCACAGAGCCTTTTTTGCTCACGTGCTCCGTGCTTGCCACGGGTTTTACATTGAAACGAGCCCTTGAGAAACCATATTCCCACCGGCATGGACCGGATCAGGTTAATCTGAAACTTTAATTCAGAACTCACTCCCACGCCTACTCCCAGGCAAACTCGGATCATCAGGATACAGCATAGCTTCGATATGAAGAGATATATATGTGACAGTATGTCTTCTGTCTAAACAAATAGCCAGTCAACAACTGGGGGCTTCCGAAAATAGGGGACCCTAATATAGTACCCTAAATAGCAGGATCCTTATTATAAGGGCCCCAAAAGAAGGTACCCTAGGTTTCGGAAAGTCCCAAATGTTCCAGAATGCCAACCGCGGACCCTAAACCTTAAACCCTAAACTCTAAACCCTAAACTCTAAACCCTAAACCCTAAACTCTAAACCCTAAACCAGAGACCCTCGTGCTTCATCCTTGGGCTTCATGGTTTGCCTTCCAGAGCTTCTCTGCTGTCGGGGCCGTGCCCTTCCATCCCAAACCTTTACAGACCCTAAGACCGTATATATATATATATGTATGCATATATATATATATAGAAAGATAGATAGATAGAACACTGTAATCCTAAACCCTAAACTCTAAACCTGCACACTGATCATAAGTATGCAGAACTCTGTTAAACGAGAACTACAACCTGCCATAAAGCCTTATAAAACCCCCGTAGCGAGCCACAAAACCCTGTAACACACCGAGCTGCCCTAAACCCTAAACCCCTAAACCCTATAAACCCTAAACCCTGTAACACACCCGCGCTGCTGTTTATGCAACTCCCGCTCGGCTCAAAAGCTTCGACGGAGGCTGGCAGCCAGAAAGCCGACAAGATATCAAAGATGCATCTTCGGGCTCGGGGTCTACAGGGGCTTTAATGATTTCACTTAAGGCTTTAAGCTTAGGACTTTAGGGGTGTATCACGCCTTTCGGAGTTTAAACCTGCTTGGGGCTCATCATCTCCTTTCTATCTAGCACCCTGCTCTCGTGGCCACCCACACACAGTGGCCGCCTGAAAAGAGGAACACATCCTGAATCTCGCGGGCGTGCGCGCTGCCCCCAAATTCAAAGAGGGTAGTGGGAACAGCACGTAACTTCCAATTCGAGTTCGCATTGAGATGTATGCGTAAATGATTGTGGGTGAAGATCGACTTCCGCTAACGCTCGTGGGATGTTCGACGCAGGCCATTGAACACTCCTACCTTGAAACTCTTCCGATACTTCAGGCTGCCAGAAAAATCTGCGAAACTAAATGCCTCAAAGCAGCGATACTAAACCTTAAGATTCACTTCTAACCCTCGTAGGTCACACCCGTTAGTCCTCTAGGCTATCCCTGTCTAACGATTGTAAATCCCAAAACTTGTTTGGGGAAGCAGCCTCTGCGCCCATCGCCTTGGCTCAAGGCCTGCAGTATTGCAGTGCACTTCTTGCCTCCGAAACCCAGATTCTCATCTAACTAAACCTAGCTAGCTCGATCACAACTACGATACTACACACTGCCACTCGTAACCAGCATTTACTTTCCCGGAATATTGCTCGATGCTGTAGCTGGAGGATACAAATGAATAGTGTTCTCTTCAACATACCTCAACCCCTTGCTCTGAACCTGAAGCCTCAAACTTTGTATCTCAACCTTAATTCTTAGTCCGAAAATGCGACCCTATAGACCCCAAAACTGAAACGCTTGCTCGGAGCTGTCAACCTTAGAAGTCCATAAGCCTTCATTAAAAACTTGTTGTGCCCACTTTCAGAACCTGAAACCGACAAAGAATTGAACCAGAAGCCCCCCAAAACTCTGAGCACCGAACCGTCTACATCAAGCTATCATCTATTTGTCTATCATATCATATCTGTCTATCTACCTATCGACCTATCTACAAATCTACCGATCTACCGATCTACCGACCTACCTGCCAACCTACCTACCTACCTACCTACCTACCTACCTACCTCCCTGCCTCCCTACCTACCTACCTACCTACCTACCTCCCTACCTGCCAACGTATCTGTCTACAAGTAGCTCCATACGTATATCTATATATGTACATGTATATGCATATGCATATGTACATGCATATGATATATAATATAATGTAATGTAATCTAATAGAATAGAATAGAATAGACTATAAATAAGAGAATATAATATAACATAGTATAATGTATAATACACTATAATATAATATAATATAATAGAATATAATATAATATAGAATAATATAATATAATATAATATAATATAATATAATATAATATAATATAGTATAGTATAATATAGTATATAATAATATAATATAGATATAGATATAGATATAGATATAGATATAGATATAGATATAGATATAGATATAGATATAATATATAATATGTGTGTGTACATGTGTTACACACACCGAAAACCAAATAGCGACATCGCAGACCCCGAGCCGACCAGGTTGCCTGTGACTGCCGCTTAGGGATGGGACATCACAGTCATAACACCCGAGTGTAAGGGTTGGGTTAAGGGTACTTTTAACGAGTTCTATAAGGGTTTAAATTTATGGATAAGGGTTCCTTTAAAGGGTTCTTTTAGGGTTTACATAATGGTCCTATGATGCAGAGCCTTAATATTTAGATTAACAGTTTTTCGTGTATTCTACTATACTTGTCATAAGGAGCCCCAACATAGTATCTGCGACTATGAAGGGCCCCTACAGTAGAATACGGATTGGGGATCTATGTACTTGGGACTTTGCTTGTAGTGTTCTGCAGTACACTATAAACCCGAGTAGAATACGCATCGGGGATCTATTTGCAAGGGGCTTTTTCTACCAACTGTTCCAGACCCCGGTCTTGCACCGGACTCCCCAAACGGCAGCCGTAACAGCATCAGTCATGCTGCTGGCCACTCCGAGGAAAAGAGCTACCCACAGGCCCCTAAGTAGTTCCTTTTTCGGATTACCTTATAGGATTCCAAATATAAACCACAAAAGGGAACTACTTAGGGGCCTATGGCTAGAGAAGCAGCTTTGGGAGTGCAGAATCGCAGCAATGAGCCTGCACCCCTTCAAAGGTTTCGTCCTGTGGTCGAAAAGGGGCTTTCCGAAAATTAGGGGTACCTTATTTTGGGGTCCTTATAATAAGGACCCTATTATTTGGGGTACTATATTCGGGCCCCCTTTTTTTGGAAACCCCAAAAGCCTCCTGCTAAGGAAAGAGGATCCCGAAGAGGATGGAGCTGCAGCCCAAGTTCGGAGTCTGCATGCACGTATGGACATGGCCGATATAGATTATAGGGTAGGGACGGTAGGGATTGTAAGTGTTAGGAGACTGGCTTGGGGATTTGGTTTGATGCCACTCCGTCCTATTCGCAAGGATGTTTCTAGATGTACTCCTTTCACGAGTCCTGTCCTACCCCATGCATCGATTCGCCCTACCAGGCCCTGCGAGCGGCGTTGACTGCATGAACCTAGCATCATCCTGAGAAGATGCCGCCCGTTTCGTGTTCCAACCCGACCGAACTTGGCAGCACGCAGCTCCATCCCGACCACCTGACCTACTAGTACTTCCACTCGCCTGAGCTGAATGGGAAGGAGAAGTATGGATGCTGACCCACACTCTTGTGGAACATCTCTGCGAAGCTGCCTGGGGAGGTGGCTTTCCGACTGGGTATCTCAAGATGACTATACATCGGTGAAGGTTGGGCGCTGTTTGCATTATTCATCTTCGGAAGTATGGGTAGAAGTCTTGCGTTAGTTAAGTTTGTTCTGAACTGCAAAGCTGAACTGCAATTCCCCAAAGTCTGCCGAGATTTCTCCGGACTCTCCTCAAAGATACCCCCGAAGAGAGACATACTTCGAGCAGACATGGGGCTGCTTCAGGAGAGCAGAGGGTGTTAACGGAGGGGGATCGGGCTCACGGCTTAGCGCTGAAGGTCTTTGGGCTTTGGGAACCTACCCATAGGCCCTCAAGTAAGTCCTTTACGGGATTACCTTATAGGATTCTAAATATAAACTCTAAAAGGAACTACTTAGGGGCCTATGGGTACGCAGGCTTCGGGGTGAAAGACCTGGCTTGGCTGGTGAGTGCTGTAGTCCGGGGTTCTCTTCCTGAGCAGAAGGATGTTGGGAGTTTCATCTTTCGGGGGTGCATGTGAAGTACTTAGAGACGAACGCAGGGGACTTACCAAAGTAGGCTGTCGGCTAACTTTAACTTAAGAGCTGCATATAGCCCCAGCTCTTGCCAAGCATGTGCGAATTATGAGGTCCCCTGATCCATCCAGGCACAACAAGTCACTCGAATCCCCCGAGGACCCCAAATCCCCAGCCCCCAGACCCTCCAACAATAAAACAATAGATTTTTTATACCTCAGACACGAACACAAACCACAACACCAAACCATATACAGACGCTTGTACACGCTACCATGTCTTTAAAACCCTCACAGGACCCCTTCTCTTGGTGCTCCGGCTAACGTTGCGCTGTGGCTTCACTTGGAGTGTGAGCCTCCGATGGGTGACGTGAGCATCGTCTCGGGCTTAGGGCTTCGAGCGTAGAGTTGGGGGTTTTCTTCATAGGGTTAATTAGGGTTTAGGGTGTACCCTGAGCAGAGTCAGAGCCCCAGAATCTGGAGACCTGAAGCCGATTATGAACGCCGATGCGGAAGGATGCTAAAGCCCTAAACCATAAAAAACAACACTCAGAGCTCTACCCTAAACCCTAGCCCCAAACTAGCCTGTACCCTAAACCCTAAACCCTAAGCCCAAAACTAGCCTATACCCTAAACCCCTAAACCCTAAATATTGAACCCTAAACCCTTAAACCCTAAACCCCTATAAACCCCTAAACCCTAAACTCGTAGCCCTACACCCTAAACCCTTATAAACCCCTAAACCCTAAACTCGTAGCCCTACACCAAGCTAGGAGCCCTCACAGCAGAAGCCAACCTCCCGGTGCCGATGCCGCCACCGAGCCGCCGCGGTTCCTGGGTGCTCCACAGCTGGGCCTCCCTTGTGGAGGGTTGGGGTTTAGGGTTTAGGGTTTAGGTTTTAGGCTTTATAGGGTTTAGGGTTTAGGGTTTAGGGGTTGAGGGTCTAAAAACATGAGGCCGACAAAAAATCTGAAAAAAAAACCTGCCTAAGGCCCTGAACTACACAGTAGGCTCCATCGATTCCTCGTATTCCAATCTCAATTTCATGCTGGACTAGCACATCCTTGAATCCTGAGCACAAGAGCTTTATCATGTCATAGTAACTTCTACACGGGCGGAGCTGAAGCATTCTTACGGTTGATGATATAAATCCTGCATTACCCATAATACGGAATATACCATGATTCCCATAGTTAGGATCCTTAAGGTCATGCAGGATTTATATCATCAGTATGGCAGCGCCGGTAGGCCGACACAGAACCCGACTGCGGGGCCCTTGCTCCAGCGGTGCCCTGCACAAGCAGCGTCCCAGCAGTCTGCTCCTGCCATGTAGGGTTTAGGGCTTATAGGGCTATAGGGTTTTAGGGTTTAGGGTTTAGGGTTTTAGGGTTAGGGGTTTAGGGCAGAAGACTCTAATGACTCTTGTAGCTTTAGTAAATCAGAGCTTGCCTGTATGGGGTGAAAGACTATACTCTCGAGCATGGGAGTTGAATTATGGTTTTCGGAGGTTCAAGATTCAGATTAAGATGGAGCATGAGCGCAGAGAATGGATGGGCCTGATTGCTTCAAGGAGACCGGAAGTAGTGAGGCTGCTGGAGAAATTCGAACTGCTATACTCCCCTCAAAGCCTCGTGAGCAATGGTATGAGACATACATCATATGGTGGTTCAGACACATCGAAAGTTTCAGGATAATGTTGTACTACGGTGTGTCGACCGGGTTGGGCACTCCGTATAGTACGCTATCTGAACCAAGAGCTGACATAATGTAGCGCTGCCTGCGCCTGCGTGTCTGGAAAGACGAGGCAGTTTATCCGACGCCTGCGCACGAGGCATCAACAGCTTTTACGGAGTTCCCGGGAAGTGCCAGATGACCTTAGATTCGTCCCGCCGAGCTTTCATGCGTTCCTGAGCCGGTGCATCTTCAGAGCAGGACTCGGGTTTCGCAACATTAGAACACGCCGCTGAGATCCTTCACAACTGATTTTGCAAGAGGCTCTTGACTCATCAGGCTCTCTTCTACCACGAGCTTCCAGGAACTCAGCGAGATCAAAGTCTCCCCTAAACGCCCTAAGCCCCCAGGTACCTACTGTATAGGGTACTAGAGCTTCTATATAGGGCCCTATATAGTAGGTATCCTGGAGGGTTAGGGAAGGAATCTTACAGTCGCCGGCCTCCTTTCAATCACATCAGCAGTTTCCACACTGCGGGGCCTTAGAAGCATCCAGGAGGCCATCGGCAGGCTTCGACTTCGCACTTGCAATGAACCGGAGACTACTCTCGATGCCGCGGAAGTGAGAAGGGGCGGATTCTCACCTCGCACCGGCATCCCTAAACCCTAAACCCTAAACCCAAACCCTATGTAAGCCTCCGGAGGCCTGAACCGCAAAGCCAAGATCCCGAATCCGAAACCCGGAACTTGCCATTCTATGCCTAATACCCTAAAGCACCTGGAACAGTAGCTGCAGTCCCAAAGGCTTTGGACCACGAAGACCACCCCAAAGCCCAGACCGCCCAACCTCGAGGCTTAGAAACCCGAAAGCGGCAACCACAACTTAAACCGCATCCCCCAAAACTCTATATAGAACACATTCTACAATACGCACAATACAAAAATAAGACCATTCATGCCTCAACTCTACATGACTCTCTCATAAACTTCAACCCTACGCATGGCTCTGATGCCACCATAGCTGCTCTGGTCGCCAGGTTGCGGCAACCAAAGCCTGCTCAGTGCAAGGTAGAGGGGGGAAGAGGCTTAGGCTTAGGGGGATTGGGTTCAAGGATTTATGGTTTGGGCTTCAAGTCCGGGCGCAACGAGCTTGGACAACATAATTACTCGAATCCCTGCGGACTCGTGTGTTCGTGATTTCTCGAAACATAACAGTGTGCGTTGAGTTGAGGATTAGGTGGCTCTGGAACAACAGTTTCAGAAGTCATTCTTATTCCAGACAAGTCCTTCGCGACGCTACAACAAAGCCTGTCTCACAGTCTGCGACAGGCACATTGTAGATTCAACCATGCTTGGTGTGTAAGCTGTCACTGTCTCAACCCGTCACTGTCTGCAAAAAAACAAACAAGAAGCCGAAACGGCAAGCTCCAGAACAGGTGTTACGAAGGGTCACCTCAGCAGGGATACGAGCATCTTCACAGCAATCACGTAACTTGTCTTGTACTATGCCGGGACGATCTGGGTGTGCATGCAAAATTGTCGTAAATGTTTACTGTATTCTAAGCCTCATAACACGAAAGCCTAAAGCAAAAGCCTCGAACACACTCCCATCCTGAACCGCTTGCCCAAACTTCTTAAACCTTAACCACTATACCCTTCTTAACCCTAACCACTTCTTTCGCTTGCCCCTTCATGCCTTCGCCTGCTCTCGATATCTTTGCTTGGCTTGCCGCATTTCCTGGCCAGATAAAGGTCGGTCGGCACCTGAACCCTAAACCCTAAGCCCCTGGACTTTAGGGCTGTGTAGGGTTCAGAGGGTGAGGATTTCAGATCTTGGATTCTGGGCTGAAGGCGTAGCCGCTTAGTCTGTACCTGGACCCCACAAGTATGTAGACTAATGGCCTTTTTGTATGGGTTCTGGGCCATTATTTTAATTATCTACCTTTGGGGGTGTATAGGCAGGGCGTTGAGTTAGAAGCCATGATAAGGCTTAGGCTGTGTAGGCTTCAGGGTGCTTGATTGGAGACCCCATTTGGCTCAAAAGGGCGCGCAGGGATGTTCAACTACGGCACGGTACGGCTCTTCGGGCTTCTCCTTAGTTCCTGAGTTCATAAGCACAGAAAAGTGTACACCTTCAGTTCTATACGGGATCAAATGAGCGCAAAAAAATTAAAAGTGTAGTAATTCATCTGCTAGGTCTCTCTTTGGGTTTTACAGATGTTGGGTTTATTTTGCCTGGGGGGATCACCTTTAGGGCGTATTTGCAGAAGCCGCACCCTCGCTGACGAGCGGTCCTCCAGCTTCTCCAGCCGGGCGGCCGCCGTCTGGGCGCGCCTTCGGGTGAGAGGCGACAGACAGGGCACGAAAGGCTATTCCTTTTGAGTTCGTTCGGGGCTGGGGTTCTGGTTCCGAGTTTTACAGTGTATAGGGCTCGAGGCTAATAGGGCTCGAGGCTATCAGGTTGTAAGGCTTCAGCAAGACGGACAATACTCAGAAGCACCATCATCATGGTCCACTAAACCAAGCACCAATCGGAGTCTCACGTGCTTGCTATTGACAGGGGCAGTGCGCTCACCAGTTTTGTTCCCTTCTTGAGTTTGCCTTAACCCCCCCCAAACCTTGATCCCTAAACCGCTACTAAAGGGTCTGAGCGAAGTGACATTCAATGGAAAAGCACTCGACGCAGCTCGCCTCTCGAAAGTCTGAGGCTGGAACCTCAAGTATGTGGGTAGTTCTCTAAATTAGGGTCCCTTTTTGGGTCCCCAGCATAGTACGGAACCCTATTTTTGAGAACTACGCCTGTAACCCAGCCTGAAGTCACATCCTGGCACCTTCAAGCTTTGTGGTTTGAGGCCAAGTTCAGCATCGGTCACTTCAAAGTGAAAAATGCTATTTGCCAGATTTTTAGGGTTACGGATCTAGAGTTTAGGGTTTAGGTTGCTCTTTGCATAGAGTCATGAACAATGGCATCATTGCCACGAACAATCCCGCAATGGTGGCTCCGGGATGCTTCGCACCCAAGTTCCATAAAACCCAGAGCCATTGAAACCCTACACTCTATAGCTATTGACCTAGCGGAAGCCGAGGCACCAAAACACAACAAACGACCTAAAGCCTACAACTTCAACCCAACCCAAAGCCAAGCCGAATATGTGTACGAATATCTAAAAGCGCTCTTTCATAAATCCTAAACCTACGCCACTACCCCGAACCGTCTCTCCTGCCTCTGCTCTACGTCCGGCCGCTTTCCGGCCCATTCGGCTGTTGCCAGGGCCGCTGCGGTCCTCAGGAAGTCAATTTGTAACTGAGGGTGCAGCGCGAGGGCCAGGTACCAAGATTTAGGTTTGAGGGGATTGGGCTGTAGGATTTCGGGTGGAGGGTTAGGATTCAAGTCTAAGGTTTCTGGGCTTCAGGCTTACCGCTACAACTGCCACTATCACGCTGGATGATGGTAAGAAAATCGTGTTACCATCATGCTCAACAGCAGCAAACACCGAAGTGGTAGTGGTAATGGTTCTTGTCAAGGAAGACGACAAGCAACAAGGACAATGGCTTCACCTCCACTTTAGTCAATTGCAGCATCACAACAATCCGCATCAGCATCAACATCAAGAGAGAGAGCGCTACATGATAGATGCAACAAGAGCACCTGCAACAACGGCATGTACCTGTAACATAGGAAGCACAAGACTGTTCATTCAAACAGCAGCAGAAGCAGCAGCAGCAGCAGCAGCAGCAAAAGCAGCAAAAGCAGCATAAGCAGCGGCAGCGACGACGACGCAGACGACGACGAAAGCAGAATCAGCTTATTTCTACCAAGCTGTTTTTTCAACAGCCCTCCTATCCGAGCTATCCAATCCGAGGGTCATCAGCTCGGGAGCGGCGCTCTGTGTGGCCTGTCAAGAAAGAGGTGTGGGAAATGAGGATCCCTGGCGGATCCAGCGTCTGCCGGGATACGGGCATGCTCCAAGATTTGTAGAATGAGTATGTATATGTATATATATATATAAACACACACATATATATATATTATATGTATATATATATACATATACTTACTTATTTATTTTTTAACATTTTTAGAGGAAAGACTTGGTGACTGCGCTCGGGGTTTATTGAGTGGTGTACTGGTCGGTTTCACAGCATATGGGCTTGTCCCGGCTTGGTGGGGTCGGGAAGCAAGGGTCTAGGTTCGGGGGTGGGTGCGGGGTCAGGGGATGCTTATAAGGACTTAGGACCACAAATGCGGGCAACATTTCCCCGAACCCTTCCCAACCCGCCCACCAGACTAACGCAGCACGAAGGGGATCAAACCTTCCTGCATCATCTCTGGCATCGACATGTCCATCACATAAGTGTGTGTATCTACCTATCTATCTATCTATATACATATACACATATACATATACACATATATATATATATACAGAACAACTATGACACACACACACAAACACACACTCACTCGAAATGTACACGGCCTACGTACACCTACACACCATGCACAGCTATACTGCTTGCATTGTACTGACATGATATATACGACAACGGACGTACAATCTGTATAAGTCAGTACCGAAGACTCCAGGCTTCCATTAGGCCTTCAGTGTGGCAGTGGGGACCAGCCGAGTCGATGTAGGGGTTTGACCAAACGGAAACTTCGGGGTCCTTCTCCCAGGGGTGCTGTTGTTGAAGGTCTATATTGGGTGTCTCTCATGATGTCCTTCTTTCGGCAACCTTGAGCATGCACTATGACTCAGCCCAAAGCTTACGGCCCCGCGGAGCTCAAGCGCCGAGATCCCGAAGGTTGCATGGACTGGCTATGCAAGTTAGCAGTCCGAAGACCTCCGAAATGCCGTAGGGCTCGGACGTTCGGGAAGCAGGGCTTCGGCTGTTCATGTGGGAAGGTACTCGCCTCCACTGTAAACTGTAGTAGATCAGTGCTTTCATGCCGGAGTTTCAAGATCCGACATGTCAGCACCGGATATGTAAGACCTGAAGGCTTTGGAGGGTGTTACAATGAGACATTAGGTGACCCTACTTGCGCTAAATGACTATTGTAAGACCCCTATAGATTACCTCGAAGCCAGAAAGCGTTCAACCACTGGAGCCGGAATGCGAAGCCTAAAGGCCTACGCCCCGCAAAACCCCCGTGCTTAATGCCACACCCTGGTCACGAAGCCCTAGAGCTTTCAACTTGAATGCGCCCTAGTCCGAGCACCACCACCCTAAACCCCTAATATCCAAGAAACAGAAGCACCAGACTTGACCATTGTGAGGGAAAAGCCTGAACGAATTTCCGACAGAGACGCCAGAACAAAAAAAAACGGATCCCAACACCCGAAGTGCCTGCTCACAATCTGGTACTCGCCGTAGGACGGGCACTGGGACAGGATCAGGATTGCAGCCTAAGCCTCATAGCAGTAGCACCGACGAGCCCTAATTTGATGCTCTCATACATGTCCCTAGTGAGGTGGGATTTCGGTGCATGCAAAGGCTTCGGTTTGAGGGCTCTTTGGCTTTAGGGCTGTAAGGTTGTAGGACGTGGGGTGGACAGCACCGTGCGAAATTCGCGAAGGGTGGGGGGCCTGCCCTGCATCGTGGATACACATGTGAACACACATGCGTGTGACTGGGAATAGATATATGCTTGCGACTATCTATCTGTCTGCCCATATGCCAACCGTGTGCGTGTATGTGCGCATGTCGACACCTCTGTCTGGTGAGTCTGGTTGTCGGCAATCATCAACTAATATGTATACACAGAACTCCAAAGAACTACATCCCTGGAACCGAAAGAATGGCATAGCCGCCCGCAGCTATTTAGCCCTTACACCCTGCAACAGCCTCTCAGGTTAGGGTGATTAGAAACGGTATTTGTAAGGCCCAAGCATGATAAGGCCCACTGAAGGTCCAATCCCTAGATTATGGGACAGAACGCCTACACTGCATGGCAGGTACTTATTATAGGTCTCAACGACTTCCGTAGCATCTAGGCCCACCTCCCCCCCCCAAGTATACACCACAGGAACGTGGACCTTTAGGGTTCTGCTTGACCGAAGCCAGCCAATCACGAAAGGCCCTACAACAACAGAAAGCAAACATCCACCCCGGAGGCCACCAGGACAGCAATCATGAGACCTTAATCCGATAGTCTACACCTCAACACCCCCCCCCCAAAAAAAAAAA
>CAJNJA010011803.1:0-13457 GCA_905231915.1 Symbiodinium necroappetens | reverse complement strand
GTTTCAGGATACCGCGTTGCAGGTAGCAAGTAATTCAGGTGGGGCTCCGGAAAAAATGTCAGCTTGCTGAAGACTTAAATCCTAAGACCTCGGCCCCTCTCTAGAGTTTACAGTTTAGGGTTTAGGGTCTGGGCCCCTAGAGATTTTACAGTTTAGGGTGTAGGGTTTCTCTTGAAGAGTTGAACTTTCACAAACCCCCTGAGCCGGGAAGCTTTCCAAGGGGACTTGGGGGCTCTTGTTTAGGGAGTCGAATGTAGGTTGCCATAACTAGAAAACCCCTTAAATAGTTACTATAGATCCCTGTTACAGCCTAAACCCTACACCCTAAACCCTAAGAACACCGTTCTGGGTGGTGTTCCTAGGCTTTAGAAATGAGGGTTTAGGGTTTAGGCTTTAGGGTTTTAGGGTTTTAGGGGTTTTAGGGTTTAGGGTCTTAGGGTTTAGGGTTTAGGGTGTTAGGGTTTAGGGGTTTGGAGATCCAATGTGATATTGATATAGGACCCTGAACGCAGGCCTATACTCTGTACACACTGACAGCATGGCCTATGCCAAAACTCCAATCCATGTACACGGGCCCCTTATATCAAGACGGACAAGAAATGTCTGTCACTCTCGGGCGTTGGCGTGACAGCCGGACACGTTCGTGGCAGTCCAAGGTGGGGCGCACTCGAATGCACCTGCATACACTAAGGAGGTATTTGTTTAGCGTTATGTTCGATTCTACTGTGATTGCTACTCTGTTCTGAGCATTTTCCTGCATCCCCCTTACAGTCCCTGCACACTTGTACCATTAGGCCCCAGACCGTGCGGCATGCGGTTGTTCATCCGATAAGAGGGTCGGTGGCGTTTGGCAGTGTCGTTGTGAAGCGAGTGGAGGGATGTTTCAAGCGGTGCTGGCTTCTGTGGTGTACAGGATATAGTTGTCAGCTTTTGCGTCTCTTATGTTGGGTTAGTGGGTGTATCCCTAAGGGTCCATGTGCCCCTAAAGTACCTATCTAGGGATTAAGGGTACAGTATCTACTATTTGGGCACATGAACCCGCAGGGTATGTACTAGAAATTCCCTAAGCCTCCATGCATCAGTACAGTGTGTACCTGCAGGTTCGTATATAGGTACTGCAGCAACCTGTACATCATCATCTCTTCTTATCGAGAGAGGATAGATAGATAGATAGATAGATAGAAAGATAGATAGCTAGCTAGCTAGCTAGATAGATAGATAGATAGATAGAGAATGCCAGCCCAGTTACGTCTCGTCGCTATATAGTTCAATTACAACATGCCTATAGTCTCCATTGTAGCTCCTTTTGGGGGCTACCTTGTGGGATCCTAACCATAAAACTGGTTAAACACAAAAGGAACTACAATGGAGACTATAGGTACACCGAAAAACCTTGTACTATAGTTCTGTTGCAATACCCTAAGGGTCCATGTACCCAAATAGTATATACATTGGCCCAAAGTACTTATACAGGGACTACTGTAAGGCCAAAGTATTTCTAGTTGGGTACATGGAAACTTAGGGATACGCCCCCAAAAACTCCAGCCCAATAATCCGCCAAGATTCTGTTTGATCTCCCAGCGTTCACGAAGCGCCAATGCAAACCCAGAGCACCGCGCTTTGAAGATGCTGGCTATAGGGTTTCGGGTTTAGGGTTTCGGGTTTAGGGTTTAAGGTTTAGGGTTTAGGGTTTAAGGTTGTTGTTTGGGATTTAGGGAACGGTTTCTCTAGGTCTAAAGGATTTATAGGGTTACAGCTTAGTGCTTTTGGGTTTGTTTGAATGCTTCTTCAACGAGCAGTGAGTTCCTCCAGCACGTCGCGCTATACCCTTTCCTCATTTTCCGAAGTCAAACCTCTTCCCACGGCCCTAACCTGGAAAAGCGAATACACAGTTCGAAAGAGCCGTTGTGTTTACAAAATTTTCCTGTGGCGCGAGCGAAAAGGCTGCACCTGGCTCTTCCCCCTAAAGGTTCCAAAGGACGTAATAAGCATGTACTTGGGGTACGGATAGTAGGTTTGTAGGTTAGAATTCAGAAGAGTGTATGATTATTAGGTACTTGGACCCTTAGGGTTCAGGATTGCGGATTGGGGCATCCCGCGGCCTGCATAGTCAAGGGGAGCTATGTCAAGATCGTAGGTTTGCCCCTTTGGCCCTAAACCCCCTAAAACCTAAACCCCTAAGCCCTAAACCCCTAAGCCCTAAACCGTAAGTCCTAAACCCTAAATCCTAAACCCCTAAGCCCTAAACCCTAAATCCTAAACCCTAAACCCTAAATCCTAAACCCCTAAGCCCTAAACCTTAAATCCTAAACCCTAAACCCTTCAACTCATGAGCGGCATTTTCGGACCTAGGGTTGCCTTCTTTGTGCGCCGGTCGCAGTACAGGAAGGGGGTTTAGGGTTTAGGGGTGTGGGGTTTAGGGTTTAGGGTTTAGGGCTTTGGGGTTTAGGGCTTGCTGCCATGATGATTTCGGTCCCTGTACTACCCTGCACGTCATCCAGAACCCTCCAAGAACCCTCAAATAGGGTATATGGTCCCAAATTAAGGGTATTTAGGGTCTAATAGAGGATAGATGGAGGGTCTAGGGAAAGAGCATATCATCTCGTATCTACTTTTAGACTGCCAATCAAAGTACTGCTCATCCCACTTACGGAGACCCCTGCACCCCTGCACCTCTCAGTCTGCGGAAAGGAGTACATCTTCAGCTTCTTTGCGGATCTGATGCTGGGCCCGTTGGCTGATGGAGGCATGGTGCAGTATAGTATCAATAAAGCCATAGTGTAATTCTGCATGGCTTAGAATAATTAGAATGGAGTAAAACAACGCAGTAAACTAGGCTCCCGTCCACGCCAAACGCGTGAGCCCTAGACCCGAAAGCTGGCAAACTCCTCCAAACTCCTCACCGGTTCCGGGGTTCCAGGATTCTTGGACGGCCTCAAGCAGGAACCAAGCAGTGGTGGTGCAGTGTCTAGGGTGTTCAGGTCTTTTGGGGTGTGCATTCTACAGGAGCCTCAATCAATACAAGATCATTATCGCTCCTGAGGGCTTCCCTATGATAACTCTACTATACAGGAGCCCCCAAAGCCTAAATTGTTCTAATTCTTCACGCCCCCTACCGTTCGTTTAGGGGTTGGGCTACGGTTTAGGGTTTAGGCTTTAGGGGCTCACGATGGGGTTTCTAGAGTCCTAGAATCCTAGAGTCTTAGAGTCTTTTTGTGCCAAGCAACTGAGCCTTTGGAGACTAGTATATATATATTTTTATATATATATATATATCTATATATAATATGTATATAAATATATGCATATACATATACATATATATATATAAACACATATCTATCGATCTGTCTATCTATGTGTCTGTCTATCTATCTGTGGGGACCCTAAACCCTAAACCCTAAACCCCTAAAACCCTAAAACCCTGAACCCTGAACCCTAAACCCTAACCCTAAACCCTAAACCCTAACCCTAAACCCTGAACCCTAAGGGGGGTCTTAGTGCTCTAGGGGCCCTGGCAGGCTTCCTTTATAAGGATTCTATATTATGCGTTCTCTTCAGGGTTCCTTGAAGGGTTCTATACCCTGACAAGGTTTCGATTAAGGGTGTTATACGGGGCTTGCAAGTTCTTTGGGTCTTTATTGGTAGTCGATGTCTAGGCAGTACTGCTGTTGATGATAGGAATCCTGCATTACCGTAAGGACCCTAAACTTTCCTAAACTATGGGAATTATGGTATATGCCTCATTATGGGTAATGCAGGATTTATATCATCAACCGTATTCCGAGGTCCCCAAAAATGTTTGCATCATGGAGTCCCCCAACAAAAGCCTTAGCGGTAGTCTAATTGCTCGGGCTTGCGGCGTGGGTTTCTTAGGGGCTGAGTAGGCAACCTTTAACCTTCTGGGGCTTATATAAACCTAATAAAGTTCAAAAGGTTAACCTTTTTTGGGCTAAGGTACTCGGCCTAAGGTTTATAGTTGCACGGGGTGTATGTTTACAGTTAGGGATGCTAGGGTGCGGGTTTTTTGGGGGGGGTCTAGATGTCTGGATTCTCGAAAAGCACAATCATGGTTTAATATTAAGGTCCACTGAAACAAAGCAGGATTTGGATATTCGGATATCTCCTGGCACGTACTGCTAGCAGGGCCCCGATGCTAAACCCCGGCCAATCTAAACTTCACTCAAGGGGATTCCCCACATGGCGCCCATATCGACTGGGCATGGCGAAAGACACGCCCTCATCCTACGACTATGACAACCATCATCTATGCAGCTATCACTCCATGAACGGAAGTCATACATGTAACATCCAGCTTACCCCCTGGCCCCCTAAATCCTCGTCTCTCATTCAAATCGTCTAGAACCTCGGAGCGGGAGGCTTAATATAGGGGCCTCAGTAATTACATGCAGTTGCCAATACCATTTTGAGGTTCATAGATATACACATAGCATTCTACAATTCTACCCCAAAGCCCAAAACCCTATTGTGAATCATTTCTTTGACAATCGCTGAGTTTTGCTCCCGGTGAGAAGAAAGCCAGGTCGAAGGTTAGGCGGCTGTGGTGTTTCGGGTGCAATCCCAGAGAACCCAATACCCCTTAATTAAGGATATACCTTAGATCCTACTAATCAGGCCCCTATAATTTAAGGTATAATCCTTAACGGGTATTGGGTTCTCTGGGATCTTAGTCCATACGTAGAAGTTGTATTCTACTTCCTTGGACCCCGCAGCTACCCTGTCCTGTAGCCCACATACCCATTTTCTTTAAGAACATAATGGCTCCCCCTAAACCCTAACGCCCTAAACTTAGTAGCTGAATGAGTACACTTAAACTTTTTCGGGTAGTATGACTCCTTATGAAGCTTAAAGTGTACACTTTTTTGGCTTATGAACTCAGCAACTAAGTAAAGAGGCCTTGGGGCTTGGGGCCAGAGAACCCAACACCCCTTAATAAAGGAATCTGCCCTAAAATTGTAGGGGCCTTAATATGATGATTTAAGGTATATTCCTTAATTCCCTTATAGAAACCCTTATAGATCCCTTTAAGGAACCCTTTTAAGGTATATATTCCTTAGTTAAGGGGTCTTGGGTCCTCTGGGGGCCTGCCCTGCCGCTTCTCCTCATGGTGATGGCTTCAGCAAGCCTTGAGCTGGCGCAGCGCTGCACTGCTTGCCGCAAGGTGCCTGCTGGGGAGAGCTAGAGAGAGGGAGAGTGTAAGGTTCCCTTTAGAGACCCTAAACCCCCTAAACCCCTAAACCCCTAAACCCTCAACCCCCTAAACCCCTAAACCCCTAAACCTCCTAAACCCTAAACCCTACACCCTAAACTTATAGGGTTTATATGGGTGTAGAGTTTAGGAATCGGGTCTTAGAGGCCTTTTGCGGGTAAGGGCTTAGCGTCTAAGTTTTGGGTTTTGGGATGACTTTCCTACAGCCTGGAAAGCTTTGAATGCCGTACTCCACCACGAATCTGTGAAGTCATGGACCCCATCTAGAAACCCTACCTGGGACTCCAATTACCTACAGTTTTATGGGTTCTACCTGCTAATTAAGGGGTCATGGCTGCTAAACTGTAGGTAAAGAGAGTTAAAGGCAAACCCTAAACCCTTGGGCTCCGTCCTGGTGGACCCTGATTGGAGGATCTCTTTGAGTCGAGGGAAAGCGTCGAAACAACTTATCGTCTACCTAGGCCCTTTTATAAAGAGCCTACTGGCTGATGTGGTTCTCGTCAGGGACAATGCCCCTCGTCTTCCTTTGCCTGTGACAACGACAGATGACCTGCTCTTGAAGAGCAGGGTAGAGGGGGGGGCGGTAAAGCCCTGCAGTAACACAAACTTGAGAAGCATCAGCCCCTGTTGCCCCTGCAATCAAAGAGTTGTTCGACAACAAGATTTACTCTGGCAAACCTGAGACGGTTCTAAGGTTACAGGCAGTGACCGGGAGTCTGGAGCGTGAAAACCCAGGGTCCTCTTTAGGAGAGGGGGCTTTCCAGTCGTGCAACACGACAAAGAAGGGCTGACGGCAGGTGCACTCGAGTGTTCGACTCAGTTCCAGAGTCCCCCGCTCCTGTCAGCCATCGACCATGAAACACTAATAATAGTAACAATACTAATAATCATAATCATAACAATAATAATAATAATACATAATAATATCTTGGAGTACTATTAGTATTTTGAAGGGGCATATCGTTCGATGCCTGTCAGAGATCCATCAGAGTGCCGGCCGACTACGGCGTTTCCACGACGACCGAAATCATGAAGAGTGACATCCTCGCTGTTGCGGCCATGATACGTACCGCTGCAAGAACCCTAAGAAGGGAGGTTCTTTATGGTCCAGGTAGAGCTTCGCGGGTTTAGGGGGCAGGCTTGAAATCAAAAGAGTTCGGGAGTTCAGATCTATAGCTACCCGGAAGTGAAGCAGCAGTACCCGCACCTCAATGCAGACGCCCGGAACCCTAAACCCCAAACCCTAAACCCTAAACTCTAAACCCCAAGCCCTAAACTTTAAACCGTATACCCTCTACCCCCTCGAGCCCCAAGTTCAGGTTTCCGTTCAAAAGAAACGCAGGTAACCCCAACAAATACTGCATTTACTGGTGTAGGTACAGATCTTTTTATACAAAATATTATACAAAAGCTAGGGTAAGCAGACAGATTCAGATGTGCTAGATTTGAGGTACAATCACCCTAAGCCCGAAACCCCAAACCCTAAACCCTAAACCCTAGGCCCTAAGCCCTAACCCTAAACCCCCAAGCCCCCTTTGAGCCCGACGAACAGGGCGCTGACTGGCAGGGAGCTTTGTCGCTCCTCAGCGAGCCAGGCGGGAAGACCGATCTAAACGCCCCGAAGCCAAGAATCTCAACCTTTTACGCAGAGAACCCAACACCCCTTAATTAAGGCATTAAGGAATATACCTTAAACTATAGGGACCTTAATATTATGATTTAAGGTATATTCCTTAATTAAGGGGTATTGGGTTCTCTGGGTAAGACAAGCCCTGCATCCTAGAAGCTTAAACAGTAAACAGAATGCTTAGGGTGTAGATGTTTTGGTCGGGAGGGGCTTGGGCTCGTGTATAATCTAGTGGAGGGGACAAAGAGTCTGAGGTTGAAGCGTCTAGGAGACTACTCACAGTGTATGGCTTTTAGGGCCTAGGAGGCCGTGTAGGATGTGACAAAGGCTTTTACGTGTTTCATGAGGTTCGCTGAACAGTCTGAGCGAGCGACAGTTTTGCCGGCAGGTGTTTTCGTTTGCGTTGGTGTGTTGTTCAGAGTTGAGAATTAAAGGTTTTTCCTGGTCGAGGATGTTCAGTGACGAGTCCGGATAAGCCCTGAAACCAGCGCATGCTGAAAGTCTATGCCGGCCTTCTGCAAGTGTAGAATGCTGCGTCTGCAGCATGGCGACAGCGAGATTGGGTCTAAGGTCACTCACTTCCTCAGAATATCCGGGAAGTAACCCGATGCTTAGTAAAACCAGCTCCTTGCACTGCTCGATCCTTGAAGCACCCAGCCATGGCCCATCTGGGGTTATCAGGATAGTGCAGGGGCTAGGGTTTGGGGGTATATTATAGTTATAATAAGGAACCCCCCAAGACAGTATAGGTAATTATTCAGGCCCCTATATTATCAGGATAGGAGGCTTTCCAGTCGTCGCAAGGTGTGGACATCGTGGTTGTGAATCTGGCTATCGGTGCCTGTGCGCGGGCCATTCAATGGGAGGCCGGGTGGGCTCATTGATGACACGCTTGTTGCATTCGAATGCCCAGAGAGTCCAATACCCCGTAACTAAGAAACGTACCTTAAATCATAATATTAAAGCCCCTATAATTTAAGGTATATTCCTTAATTAAGGGGTATTGGGCTCTCTGGGTGCGAAAACCCAAGAGATGATGCACTTGCTTAGTCGCTCATGTACAACACGATGGGTGTATACACATACAAAGCACATGCATGTACTGTTTCGGTATGGTGGCAGCTGTTTCTTGCCGGCATAACATGCCCATCGACCTGTGCATCTGTGTTTACTTACAGCATCACCCTCATGAATATACCAATGACATATGCATATACATATAAATATAAGCATACTCTATATATATATGTAACATATTCTATTGCACAGTCTATCGGGTACTCTATATCCATTCATCATATACGGTATTCTATAGGTTTTGTCTATAGGAATGTATTCTACAAGGTAGTACAGATGTCGTCGTATCAGATAGGCTACAGGGTATTCAAGAAGATACAAGAAGATATACACGGTACATAGGGGGCAGACAAACAGGTATTACCGTATTTTATAAAAATGTCTTTGAGGTTTTTAAAGTTGGGTATTTTGTAAGAAGCTCTAAAGGCTATAGGCAATGCTCCTAGATTCACGGTGCCTCCCCAGAAATCCCCGACGCAACAAGCTACAGTTTAGTTGGTGAATTCTCCGATTATGGTTTCTTCCTGGTTATCCTTATTTAAATCGTTATCTACTATAGGGTATGCTTTAGGGTATTCTATAAGGTAGTGCTAGGGGGGGGTATTCCAAAAGGTATTCTAGAGGATATTCTATAAGGTATATTTGGTATATTTAAGGTATACTGAGGGTATATTACATAGGCGGCCTTCTGTAAGGTATTCTACTACAGGGTATTCCAGATGGTATTCGACCGGGCGTTCTGTAAGGTATTGTACAAAAGGTATTCTATAGCCTATACTTGGGAAGGTGTGCTATAAGGTATGCTGTTCTCAGGGCTATAGGGTATTGTATAAGGAAACAGGACTTTCATAGATGGTGGCATTTTATAGGAAAGTGTTGTAAATTCATTGAAGAAACAATAGAGGGGGTTATGCTGCAAGGTATGTATAAAGCTATTCTTCTTGAGAAGCTTCAATTCCCTAAACCGCGAAACCCTGAACCCCTAAACCCTAAACCCCTAAACCCTGGGGGCTTCTCTCACCTTGGGCTCCGAATGGTTTTCCATGTTTAACACACCTATCCTCAGTGCACTGTATAGGGTATTCTGTACGGGGTCTTAAAGGGTATCCGGGTCTTAAAGGGCACCCCATAAGGTATTGTATAGGCTTTCTATATGACATATATAAGAAATACATGGGGTAAAGAAGGTCTGCTATATGGTATTCTACAGGGTATTCCCGGTGGTATTCTATAAGGTATATGTAGGCTATGTCGGGGGAATTGTGTAAAGTATACTACAAGGTAGTTTAAAAGGTACTCTACAGGTTGTTCCACAATGTATTTTGGAAGCTAGTCTATAGGGTATGTATAGGGAGATTTTATCAGATATTCTGTTTGCTATGTGTATCCCTTACTAAATAAGCTTCGATTTGTTCAAGAAGTTCCTAGTTCCTAGATTCCACATGTCCTTCGTCTGAATTCCTTACCCAGTAAACTACAATTCAACAGTGGAACTTTCGGATCGTGGGCTCCTCCTGATTTCCCCTATGTACATGCGTTTTGGCGAAATTTTCCATAAGGTATTATGGTGTATTCTAGAAGGTATATGTAGGTGTTGTTGTAGAAGGTATTCTAACAGGTGTCCTCAAGGCTATAGGGTATTCATTTAAGTTTCTACAATGTATATATGTGGTTATTCTAGCAGGTATTACCGTATTTTATATGAATTGCTCTAAGGTTTCTAGAAAGGGCATGCTGTAAGGTATTCTACAGGCTGTTCTCTTTTGTTCCTAGTTTCTTCCATGGAAAACCCTTGCTGCATAATCTACAAGATCTTGGGATCGTACTGATTTCCCCTGCATAAATCATCACGAGCAAAGGTGGTGAGCCCGTAGCAGAACGCGATTTTCTCTTATATCAGCGTCTACGAAGGTAGATGGCTGATGTTGCACAGACAGAACTTCTACTGCCGTAGATTCGAAAAGCGGCAGGTCGTGCGGGTCAATTGGGAGGGTTAGCGTATACATATATATATATATATGTATACATATGTATAAACATCGATATATCTATATAGATAAATTCGCGCACTGAGTATAGCAGCTTGAAAATACATGCACATGCACGGGCACGCACATTTACACCATGTGCGACGCATGCATCAATCCAGCATCTTGCACTAAGTTCGGTTCAGAGCGCTTGAACCCTAAACCCTAGGGTTTATGAGTTTAGGGGTTTAGGCTAAACCCCTAAACTCATAAACCCTAAATCCCTAGTTAGCCCTCAATCCTGAAGCCCAAAGTTCACGGCCTAGGGTTTGGGTACAGGGGCTTAGTGTTTAGGGTTTAGGGTTTAGTTAGGGGATACATCTCTGAATGTCAGGCAGCCTTGCAGCTTCTCCACCATGGTTCCCTAGCTGCAGACGGGTGTTTGTTTGGGGATGTTCGGGTTTAGGGTTTAGGGGTGTGGGTCTTGATGTGGTTTAACAGTTTCTTTAGAAGAGGGTTTTGTAATTAAATTACATCCCCTAAACCCTAAAGCCTAAAGCCCTGAACCCCTAAACCCCTGAACCCTAAACCATAAACCCTAAACCCTAAACTTAAATTACATGGTTGCCTGATCTTCCGCACATAGTTCCCATGTTGCGGTTGGCCTCATAAGGGTTCAGGGATGCTGGGTTGAGGGGCAGCGGCTGGGGGTTGCCTAGTAAAATGGTGTAGTAACCTTTATGTTCGGAGCCTCCATCGTACTAACTTAGGGGCTGGGTAGGTAACCTCTAACCTTTTGGGGCATATATAAACCTAAGATAACTCAAAAGGTTAACCTTTTCTTGGGCTAAGGTACTCGGCAGCTAAGTCGTCTTCGGAGCGATTTAGAGTTCAGGGCTTGTCGTGCTCTCGTCTCAAGTCTTGGGGAGCTTAAGCCAAGCCCCCAAAAGTAGTTTGCAGGTTTTGCAGCTTTAGGCAAGAAATGCTTTATGTGTCTTGATAGTTCTGAGTCTTGGGGCGGATGGCTTTGCGAAGAGCGTGTTGCGAAGGCTTCGATTTGCTGACAGAGATCTCTATAAACCCTAAATCCCTAAGCCCTATCGACAAACCCTCCTCAAACCTTCGGAGTCCTAAAGGCAAAAAGCCTCAACCTCAACATTCTCAAAGGCCCCACGTACTCCGCAGGCTTCTTCTGAGGTAAGGATGTAACTAGTTTGTGAGATTTAGGGTTTAGGGTTTAGGGAGATTACTCTACTTCTGCTTATGGTGTGAGCCGAAACCCCATGTTTGAAACTCCCGTCTTTTGAAAGAATGGCCATGTTGCCAATCACCTGGCTCCTTCGCTGAGACTAAACCCACAACCCTGAACCCTCTTAGGGGCTGAGTAGGTAACCTTTGACCTTTTGGGGCCTATATAATCCTACCATAATTGAGAGGTTAACCTTTTTGGGCTAAGGTACTCGGCCCCTAAACCCAAACCCCTAAACCCTAAACCCCTAAACCCCTAAACCCTAAACCCCTAAACTCTAAACCCTAAACCCCTAAACCCCTAAACCCCCAAATCCTCAACCCAGGTTCTGTCCGGCCAAGCCTGGTTTCCTTCAACACGGCCATGTCCGCGTGCATCCGAGGTGTTTGGGTGGAGATTTGGACCCTAAAGCATGCCTTCTTGTAAGCGTCAAGCCGTGTTGAAGCATCTTCAGATATGCTCTCGGAGTGCCTTTTCTAGTGATCTTCCCAGCTTTATGACTTCTCCAAGCAGTTCCACCCTAAACCATCCTAAACCATAGCTCTAAATTGACTTAAACCCTTGGGCAAGCAGGTATCCTCGTTACTTTCCTGTCACTTCTTCATACTTTCGAAGAGAGCGTTGTCCTTTTCCCGAAAAGGCATCAGCGGCTTTGTGTGTCCATGTACCTATATGGTACATACTTCGGCGCTCAAAAGGTTCCTAGGCAAGTCCTTGAAGGCACAAGTAAAGTTGGGTTTAGGCCGTAGGTTTATGTTTACATGATATGCTATGTTGGCACAAGGACCCTTGGCCCTAAACCCTAAACCCCTAAACCCCTAAACCCCTAAACCCCTAAACCCTAATCTCCTTGTGGTAAGGATCCCTCAAACGAGAGGGTCTGCATGGAGACTTCTCTCCTCAAGCTCCCATTTCGGTGTAGGGGTCGGGTCTCACGCTGTAATGTAGCAGCCTAGGCAATTACCAATATTATTCCTCAGGGCTCCTTACTATGATTCTACTATAAAGGAGCCTATAACACCCTCTTCTAATTATTAAGGCCCCTACATTACGGCGTTGGAAGCCCGATTTCGGCGTTGTTCTGCATTATATGTCTCGCTGGTACGGCTCGCTCTTGAGAGCGTAGAGTTGCACTGCAAACCCTAAGCGCTAAACCCAGTAAACCCTGCGCCCTTAAGCCCATGAGCCCTGAAAGCCCGAAACGTGTTGTTTAAGACCAGGACAAGGGCAAGGTGTTTCTTGCATCACAGGGCTTCCAGTTGATGGAACTGCCGCCAGACACTGGATTCTTGTTAAGTAATTTAATTTAAGTTACGATAACCATATGATTAACTATAGATCCCCATTATGGTAACTTAGATCAAAATCCCTTGACAAGAACCCAGAAAAAGCGGCTCCAAGGTTCGGGCAGGAGTTCCCGGGCAAAGCCCAAAGGAATGACTAGAACTAGGATTGAAAAGTGCGGTTTAGGGTTTAGGGTTTTAGGGTTCAGGGTTTAGGGGTTAAGGGTTTAGGGTCCAGGGTTTGGGGTTTCGGGTCAGAGTTTAGGGTTTAGGCTTCTGGGTTTAGAGTTTACGGTGCAGGGTTTAGGGTTTAGGGTTCAGTGTTTAGGGTTTAGGACATCGGGTAGACTCGCGGAGATATCTTGCGGCCCTCGTTCCGGAGTCCTTTTGTTGTCATACTGCTCGGGACCTGTAGCCGCGTAATTCCTTGTGGCCTGCAAAGACCCCATTATAGATGTTTGGGCTCCTAGGGATGAGGCATAGACGGCCCCACTACCCTCATATACACAACGATAGCCCAGTATCAGTGACCATTGTCATGTAGGGATGAGGCCTAGACCGCAATACCCTCTGATCTACCTTAATAGCCCACTACTGTTGGTGAGATACATCCTGCATTGCCTTAAGGACCCTAAACTATGGCAATTATGGTATACTTCCTTATCATGGGTAATGCAGGATTTAGATCATCAGCCCTATCAGTAGCCATAAGGTGCTCTCTCTTCAACGGAGGGTTGGAGGACAGGGTCCTGCGTCGAGATACAAGTTCTTTAAACAAAAGACTGACCCCACCCTAGCCTCTAAACCCCTACACCCCTACCTTCGAAACCCTAAACCCCCAACCTGAGCTCTTGTTAAGGGATTTTTTACATAACGTTACCATAGTAGGGGATCTATAGTAAATAACCGGGATTCCTTCTTATGGTAGCTTCTTTTTAACTCCCTGAACAAGAAACACGGAACCGCTAAGCCCCATCCTAGCCTCTAAACCCCTAAGCTCCCCTAATCCCCTAATCCCCTAAAC
>CAJNJA010011802.1:0-13459 GCA_905231915.1 Symbiodinium necroappetens | reverse complement strand
TTCATCAAACGGCTTCTGTGTGTGCTTTTTTCGGCTGCTGCAGGTGTTGTCCATTTCACAGGAGGCGTTTGCGGCCTCGCTGGCACGGTCATCCTCGGCCCGCGGAAGGGACGCTTCGAGAATCCCGAGGAGTTCGAGTACCACAACATCCCACTGCGACCTGTTTGCGCTTGTAAACAGATGTATACATTGATGTGCGGGCTGCATGTGTATGTGCATGCACATTGCAGATGTAGATGTGGATGTCTATGCCTGTGTCTATGTCGCTCGTGTCTTTATCTTTGTCTGTATGTATAGTGTATATCTATATGGTAGTAGATCTAAAGCTCGTTGAGAATTAGTTATATGAACGGCCAACTGCATAGCTAAATATTCCTTCGCTAAAGTTGAGTTGGGTTTGAACCAAGCTCAAAGGAGTCTGGCTCCCTGGCCTGGAGGGGTGCGGGGAGCCCACAAAAAAAGACAACAAGATCAATTCTGTTAGTTTTTTGGCCTCGTTTCCTCCTTCCTGCCCCCCTACTCTACGATATCCTTTACCCAGCTTGTGTTATTTTCTGTGAACTAAACCTGCTGGAAGTCAATGCTTTAGAAATACGACAAAATGGGGCCCCTAGGCGCACCGAGTCTGTATGTATGTGTTTTATGTATGTATGCATATGTATAGGTGTATTCCGATGTACATGTATATTATACGTGCACGAACGGGTGTAGATTCTTCAGCATAAGATGTCGCAAAACAAAACAGCCAAGGATCGTGCTCGGCACCTTCGCGCTTTGGTTCGGCTGGTATGGCTTCAACCCAGGCTCCACTCTCTCGATGCACGACAAGGAGATGGGTGCCCTTGCGGCACAAGTGGCCATGAACACCACTCTCTCTGCAGCCACCTGTGGGATCTCTGTGTTCCTGCTGAAGTTCGTGCTCACACTCAAGTATGACGTCGGCGCGCTCTGTAACGGCATTCTTTCGGGCTTGGTGTCCATCACTGCGGGGTGCGGAAACATGGAGTGCGGCAGCGCTGTTCTCACCGGCTTCATTGGTGCTTTCTTCTACCAGGCGGCATCAAGTCTCCTTGTGAGATTGAAGATCGATGACCCCGTGGATGCCAGCGCAGTGCACGGAGCCTGTGGCGTTTGGGGGCTTCTTGCCGCTGCTCTCTTCGATTGGGGCAAGGGCTTTGACCACTACCACGGCTGGAGCGGTTTCGGCTGCATGACGGGTGACGATGGTGCGTGCAGCAAGGGCATTGGAGGCTCCGCCGTCGCAGCACAGCTTGTGATGATCGTGGCCATCATCGTTTGGGCTTAGACGCTGTCCACGCTGTCCTTCCTGTACCTGAGATTTTCGGGGCTCCTTCGCATTGACGATCATACTGAGAAGATCGGCTACGACATGCACTCGCACTCTCCGCCGAAGGCCTATGCCTTCAGTGGCCAGGACCCGGCGCTGGAGGACTCTTACCCACAAAAGCCGGTGCATGTATGAGTGCGAGATGTACGAGGTACGAGTTAGCGGGGAGTGCCTGTACTCTGTGTTTGAGAGCCCAGCCGTCTTCCAGGGCGCTCTCGTGACACTCAGGTGCTGTTAGTTTTCAAATTCAAGGGCCTTCCAACAAGAGATTGGCGAGGTGACCATGCACGCCGGGACTTCGCAAGTCATGCGGGCAGCTGCATAAACCTTGCAGCACTAACCCTCATTGGAGGCCATGACTGGTGAGAAGTGCCCCTGTTTAAGACCAGAAGTGTCAAGTCCAGCTGGATGGCTGTCTGCTGTCCAGCTGAGCAGTTTTGACTTGCAGACCGCAGACAGCTTTCGCACACCGCGAGGGGTGGAAACATAAGTAATGCAGACCGCTGATGAGGAGACCTCTTTTGCTTGAGGGCCGTATTGGGGAGGGGACTCATTGATAAGCGGTCTACCTCACATGAAAAGAGTTGCCTCGGAGCCTGAGCCCAAGCCTGAAAGCACCAATCGGACAAAGAGCCTCAATTGTGCGTAAACGCAATGTTCCCTTGTCGTATCAAACAAATCGCATGAGATTGAACTGAAGAAGGTCGGCATGCCCAACCCCAAAGCGAACGCCGATTTTGCGTGTGGCGACTTTCCAAAGTCTGCTCAGGTTTGGGTTGGGCGTCTCCTTCCTGCTTCAGAACACCGGCGTCTTGCGGGCTGCCCCGGTTCCCGTGATTTAGAGCTTTCGGCACGTGGGTCTTCTGCTGCTGCATGAAGTCATAGTCTTGGCATCAAGTACAACTAATGACTAATGCTAATTCATTGTGAATTCGGTACTGACTACTACGTGCTTTGTAATGGTCGTCTCGCAGCATCGTGATTTTCTATGAGAAGTGGTAGTGACAGGGGAGTAGTGCAATAGCAATGGCCGCCGTCGACGTCGTCGTCGTCCTGCTTCTCCTCCGCCGCTGCTACCACCACTGCCACTACTCCGGTTCCCACTCCCACTCCCACTCCTATCCCTACTCCCCTACTCCTACTCCGACTCCAAACCCAAATGCACTCCTACTCCCAGTACTCCTTCTCGTCCTCCTCCTACTGCTGATGACTACTAGTTACTAACTACTGAGCTACTGACTACTATCATCTCCTTCTGCCCACTACCCACGACGACCATCATCAAGACCACGACCACGACAAGTGGAACCACCAACACTTCTGGCCGCAAGAGTAATGGCATGAAGCACCGACGCGGAAAGCAAGGACACGATCAGTAGTTCAAGGTCATGTACCCCCTTCCTGCGCAACCCAACTTCCTCAGGAACTGCACGTGCATCCCTCGTTTTCCTGTTTGACGGAAGGCAGGCTGGCCAGGATGCCATTGAAAGGAAATTGGACTCCAAGCGAAGTCAGCAAAGCGAGCAGTGCCTGAAGGAGTGCGAAGTTTCACGACGGACTCCTAGACCCTAAAGCCCTAGCCCCCCAAGCCCCTAAACCCTTGGTTCCCCTACACTCTAAATCTCAACACCATAAACACTTGAATTCCGGGCCTTCCTTAGGCCGAAGTACGACATGCTGGTGATGAAGCTGAAGGACCCTAAGCCTCTGTGTGTGTGTGTGCTATAACCTGAAAGCCTTAACTACTAAACCCTGAACCCTAAAGCCTGAACTCTAAACCCTGAACCCTGAACCCTAAACCCAAACCCTAAACCCCAAGCCGGCTGAAGGAGGAGGAAGCGGAGGAGAAGTCGGAGGAGAGAAGGCCACACTAAAAGAGCCAGGTGTTTGGGTCGATGCTTCAGATTTTTGGGGTTCCGGTTTCATTGTCTTTCTTTGAACTTTTGCAAGTTCAGGTTTTCACCTTGCTTGCGTTCAGGTACAGTTTTTTTTGGTTTCGTGTTTTTTTGTAGATTTTTGGTTTCCGTTGTCGACTTTAGGCACCGCCTGTGTCTCGGGAGGCTTCGCGAGGCTGCCTGGGACTTCGAGCCCTTCAACATGTCGGTGCGGGGGGTTTGGGAGCCGGTTTGGGAGCCCAGGGTTTCCGCATGATTTCGGGCTTTCAGATTCCAGGATTTTGGGATGCACGGTTGAGGGAGTGGTGATTGGTTAGCAGGGATCATCTCGCCTGCTCACTTTTCTGGGGAACACGGGGAACGCTTAAACTTTTGTGACTTTCTGACCATTCGGGACACTCAGGGCCTGGACTCAGGGTTTCACCTCCACCGCCATGCCGAAGCCCTGAAAAAATCCCAAGATCGACTGCGGGTGCAAGGTTAGCCGGGAACGAAAGCCCCTGATGTCAAAGTGCTCCGGAGGTGGTATGAAGGTAGGTGGGGGATTCGCGAATATGTGTGGAGATCCTTAAGCCCACCTACCTTCATCCCACCTTTCGAGGCCCCGGATGTAATGTAAACTCCCCGACTGTCAGGGCTGGCCCTCGGACCTTGCGCAGCATGCGGAGTCCCTGTGCCGGCCTCAAAGAGTTTTTTTATTCTGGGGGCCTTTTGGCGACTTGCAAACGAGGGGGCGCCCATAACATAAGACAGAGTGCTTTGGGTTGAGGGTTCCCGCCCTTAGCCGCGGCATCCAGACGACAAAAGGCGTCGGGGTTTGCAGGTTCCTCCGCATGGCTTCTATAGATTCTATTGTGGCACTTTCACAAGATACTAAACCCAAAGCCCTAAACCCAAACTCCATCCCGCATGCTGCATCGGACGCGCCCCGTTCCAAGAACCAGGCAGGAGCCGGACAGGGAAAGCATGCGTGGCGGACTTCAACCCAGGTACCGATTTGGAATTGTTGCTTGATTGTGTGGGTTTTCATTGATTCGTTTATAGAATCCTCACTTAACTACGTATGGTTTTGAGGGCTATGGAAGTGGGTTGTGTTGAAGGGGTTTCTGCCTTGGGGGGTTTTGGGGGTGCAGTGTCCCATCCCTGAGGTCGTGCCACCATGACGAGGAAGGCTAGAGCACATGGGGGGGGGTGTTTTTGAGGGTCTTCGGATTAGGGCCTAGGGGTTTCGGGGCTTCGGGTTGAGGGGTTTGGTGCAGCAAGGCCCAGTTCGATCTTGGCAGAGGGGCCCAGCGTTCCGAGTTGGCCGTGATTAGTGGAACTGGGCTGAGCTCTGCTCGGTTCACTCACTGTTGAGCTAAAGTTCCACAAGCAGAAGGAGGTAAAGCTTTCAAGGTGTAGGGTTCGGGCGCCGGAAGCCCTTAACAAAGCCCTAAAGCCCTAATCAAGGAGCTCGTTCTTGGTTGCTCTCTGGGCCCAGAAGGCTGAGGTGAGGTTTGCGGCCGAGGTTCCCCGGCACACCAAGATGATATGCGGGCCTTAATTACCTATATAATTTTTGGGGTTTCCTCATTATGATTAGAGTATAGTATACCAAGAACCCTATTCTAACTAGTACGGCCCCTATATGCATCGTAACCATGAAGGCACAGCCCGTACGTAATCCTAGTGGCTCTTTGAGGGCTTGGAGGTTTAGGGTTTAGGGTCTGAAAGGCCAAAGCCGACACAGCGCTGGGAAGCAATGAGTTTGCATCCGGCGCGAGGTGCGAGGATATTCTTGTCCACCGACCACGGCTCCTCAATCTGGAGTGCCCGGGGCCCATGAAATCATGGCAACGGGAATAGCTGTAGCCGCAGTCGTCGACGTCGTCGTCGACGTCGAAGCTCCCCGTTGTCGTCGTCGTTGTAGAAGCAGTGGCAGTCGTAGTCGTGGTTAGTCAGTTAGTAGCAGCACAAACAGCAGCAGAAGGATGGTACGCCTTCATCATCATTGTAACAGTATTGGGCCACTTGCGGTGCCATTGCTGACAGTTCCTTTACCATCACCATCACCAGTTCCGCACCATCGTCACCCTCGCCGCCGTCACTACCATGATGATGGTGATGACGGTGATGATCATCATAAACATCATCATCAACATCATCAGCATCAACATCATCGCCCGCAGTTGTACTCAGAAGACTGGTAAAGTCCTTCGTCCTGATGAGCACTCTACTGGTTACTAGTATCAGAAACATATCGGCCATCGAAACACAAAGGCGGATATGCCTTACTAGTCGCACGAGGTCTCAGCCTTTGCAAACCAGCTGCAGAGGTTCGAGGCCGGCTGGTCTAAGTCCCAGGAACGCTGTCGGGTCCTGGTCCGTCTGGTTGTGTCCTGTTCTGGCGCCAGTCTTGCTTTCGTCTTTCCAGCTGTTTGTGCGCGGGGGTTGCTGCTGCTGCTGCTGCTGCTGCTGCCGGTGACCGCAGTGAAGGGTGATTCCAGGCCTGCAAGGTGCCGAAACTCGAGTTTTGCCACGTTGCAGTTTGGAAGTTGTTTTTTTGTTTTTTGATGGTCTTTTGTCTCGGTGTTGACAGTCTTCATTGCGATTCAGTGTTGGCATCTTTGTTGATTTCCAGTCTTGATCACTTGTGCAAAGGTCCTTCGCGGCCGGTTTCCCTTGGACCCCCACGCCCTCTCAAGCTGCTCGCTGATAATATGCGTGACTCTACCTATATGTACTATATATGACCTACTATAGTATAGTGCATAAATGATATACTGACACACTACATGTTAAGTGCTGTATATTATGGACCATGAGGCAAGATCTGACGCAGCCATGGACATTCAATAATATATACATATACATACATATATACGTACATACATAGACATATTCTATGTTATATAACCGACGATCCCCATTCCGTTGCAGTTCTCAAGAAGCTTTCTGGGACCGCCAGGCACTGCATGCAGAGGGCCGAGGAGTCGAGCAGTGTCACGGCTTGCATGTTCGAAGCACACTAGACTATACTAGACACTGGACTATGCACTATGCTAGACCATGCTATACGATGCTATGCTATATCATACTATGCCTACTATACCATACTGTGCTATACTCTGCTATACTATACTGAGTTATAGTATATTATGAGCTCCTAGGGCCCTCGGATTCCCCGAGTCTTGGGAGCCCCGACGGGCCAAAGACCCTGAGAACTGCTCTGTTTCCGAGGTTGACCGTGGCTTCTGCCACCATCTGCCCTCCCAAGGAGGCGCAAGACCTAAAATGTATGTATGTATGTATGTATGTATGTCTGTATATATGTGTATATATATATAATATTGCATGATATACTTATTATATACTATGTACCATATGTTGTATATATATATATATACAAGTATATATATATATATGTATATATATATATATGTATATATATATATGTATATATTTATATTATACTGTGTTAAGCTTTTGTATTTGCTTGAGGGTCTGGTGGTGCATTTATGTATTCATGTGATGCTGTGGCATCGTGATTTGCTTGAGTTGATTGTACGGTGCGTGGGATTTTTTCGCATCCATTTCATTATGTGTGTAAATTATTGTGAATGAGTATTATATACTAAAGACCACACACACACACGGAGACATACACCCTCTCCCTCTCTCTTGCGTTTTGCCTGCAACCATCTTTAAGTACTCAGTATCGGTATCAATATCAATTTCGATGTCGATATCAATATTCGCATGCAGCCATATCCGTAACTAAATCTAGATCTGAATCTTCATCACCACCCCCATCTACCCACACCCATACCTATCTCCGTATCTATATTTTCCTGCAGGTGCGGACCTCCTGCTTCCTGGCCCGGGCGGCCCGGTTCCCCAGCATTTTCGGTTTGGGGTTTGGGGTTTAGGGTTTTGGGGGGTTTCGGGTTTAGGGTCCGGGTTTTGGGGTGTATGGCTTGGGGTTTCGGGTTCGGGGCTTAGGCCGTAAGTGTTCAGGGTCCAGGGTGTTACGATCATACCGGTTGAAATCTGACGAACAGTATGCAGAATGATAATTGCAAAACACATAGTTGCTGAGAGTAATTGTAAGGGTTTCTCCAGAAACAACAGGAATCATCATCATCAGCATCGTCATCATCAACATCATCATCATCATCATCATCACCATCATCAACGCCATCATTGTCATCATCACCATCATCATCATCGTCACCATCGTCGTCTTCATCATCATCATCATCACCACCATCATCATCATCATCAGCATCATCATCGTCGTCACCATAATCATCGCCATCATCATCGCCATCACCATCATCTTCACCATCCTCATCCTCATCCTCATCCTCATCCTCATCCTCATCCTCATCATCATCGTCATCATCACTATGATCATCATCATCATCATCGTCATCTTAAATGCGTATAAGAGTAGAGGTAGTAGAAGCAGCATTGCCGACATCCCAGGAAATACCTTAGAAGTAATTCATAAGGAAAGGATCACCAAACAGCCCCGAGAGAATCGGCGAGGTCGGGTCGCGGCTGAGCCTCCGATTGCTTCCGGCTGGGTCTGAGCCAGCCGAGGCCAGGGTTGTTAGGGTATAGGCTTTGGGGTTTAGAGCTTTGGCTTCCGGGTAATGCTTCGGAGTTCCCTAAGCCCTTACATGAAGCCATAGCCCCAAACCCTACAGTAAACCCTTGCTCTAAGCGGCCCTATGTCGTGCCTTGGAGTTCGCTGGTCCCGAAGTCGTGCCTCTGACATCTAAAGCTCCTAGAACCCTCCGGTGCCGCGCGTCATTGATGCTTCAGACACTGTTGCTGATATTTGCTTGCGCCTTTGCTTGGGAGCCTTCTCGTTAAGGCCTATAGTTTGGAGCCGAGTGTCCTCGGCATCAAATGGCTCTAAAATTCTATAATCTGCTGACAAAGTCGATGCTTCTCCATCGAGGATGAGGAACAGGTCGAACGAGGACTCACCCTCGTAGAACAACACACTACCCTTTGGGTAATGGACCTGCCATCGCTTCAGCAGAGAGCACAGGTATGTGTATGTAAGTCAGTTAGCATGCATGCATGCATGCATGCATGTATGCATGCCTGTATGTATGCATGCATGTATGTACGTGTACATATATGTAGGTATGTGTATGTATGTTTAGTTGCGGATGTGTACGTGCATGTGTATGTAATGTACGTCAAGGTATGTGCATCTTTATGCATCGATGTAACACATATGAGTATGTATGTATGTATGTATGTATGTATGTATGTATGTATTAATGTAATGTAATGTAATGTAATGTAATGTAATGTAATGTAATGTAATGTATGCATGCATGCATGCATGCATGAATGCATGCATGCACATGTGTATGTGTGTATGTGTGTGTGTGTGTGTGCATGTTTGCGTGTGTCTGTGTGCATGTGTATGTGCATGTGTGCATGGCATTTTACAACACTTTTGAATCTCCGTCCCCCGTTTCTGTTCTTGCTATTCTCTCTGCTAAGCATTGTTCGTCGGACTGTAATGATTAGTTGTCGTGCTCGCTCTATCCGAACATGATGGATGCAATCCCAGTTTGGCTGAAGCATAGCTGCTGTTCAAAGTTTGCAACCTCAGCACCAAGGCTGTTGTGTGCCCATTCCAGTTTACTTCATGCTTGTCTTCGCTTGCTGCTCGTTGCATCGCTGGCCTTTCCAGCCACGGGAAAGCGAGTCATCGATCAGGAGAAGATGCAGACCACGACGGAGACCACCACGACGGACACGCCTGGCATGACTCTGGACAACGTGACCGCCGATCCTTTGGCACCTGTTCTGCTCCAAACAGAAGGCTTGCACGCGTCGCCGGCCAATGGTTGCGCCTTGCATGGCTGGCACGGGGAGTACAAAACCGTCAAGGGAGCCACGGCGATTACGGCGGACGTGTACCTGCGCAGCACCACCTTCAAGTTTAGCGCACAGCTCGTAAAGAGCAAGAATCCCGGAATGCTCGACAAGATGCCGGGCCAGGCCGTAACTCAGGAAAACGGCGATGTGCTGTTCACACACAAGACTTCTGAGCTCGCTGAGAAGATCTGCTCGATGGCCTCCTCGGAGTACGGTGCCACCTTTGGGGAGCTTTTCGATTTCTTCTCGCCAGGCCACATCCAGAAGTTTTGCACCAAACAGGCTGGGAAGAAGATCGGATCGGTGGCCAAGATGCCTTTCACCGCAGCCCACGCGGGATACAAGTCCATCCAGAATTACCTCTTCGGATCCAAATGATGGACCTGTCCAGGGCTCTTGGGGCGGCAAGGTGACACATACATGCTGCGCTACCTGCGACGCTTGCAGCACGCGGAGAAAACCGCTCATCGCAACCCATGTCCCGAACAGCTCCAAAGCAACCCACTCTTTTTTTTGGGATTTCTCTCAGTTTGGAGTTTTAGGTTCAGGGTCCCGTTCACAGCCTCAGCAAATCAGGAAATTCCAGCCATCAATACACCGATCCGCCCAAGTGCAAATCCCCGTTACGTGGCCTTAGGCAAAGCTGTCCCCACAATTCTGGAATTCCCGTTGCGAAATCATGAGGACGGTGCAGCAGCGTTAACGGCCACCGTCCTTTAAAGGGTAGAGCCAACATCTAGGCATAGCAGCGCAGTCGTGAAGATGTAGGTGATGGTGATGATGATGGTGATGATGCTGATGGTCGTTTGGTGCATGGCGGTGGTGACCATCGCCAGTGCCACGATCAGTACATAAGCACCACCCACCGAAAGACCATCAGCAACATCAGTAAGCGCGACAACAGCACTAGCAGAAGCAACAGCAGCAACGGCAGCACCAGCAACATCAACCTAGACTTAGATCTGTTCATCGGCAGGGTTGTCATGAGTCATAGCTATCATTTTGTGGCTTTGAATGACCTTTGTAGTAATGGCGCTCGTCGCGGTCGTAGACATGCTCAGTCGCACTAGCTATGTTGCAAGCCGAAGAAGAACCTGAAGCTTAGCGACCTTCCAGCACAGCATTTACCTGGAAAGCTTCAAGCAGAACACCTCTGACGCAGGAGCTTGCTTCATTCCAGATGCTGGATATGGGGCTTGGCACTGAGCAGAAGACTGCAAAGTGTTTACCTGCAACCGGCTTCGCCTCGGCTTGAAACCGGAGAACCGCCAAGCCCAAGCTCGAAATCGTGGAAAGCCCTAAACCCTAAAGGCCCTAAAGGCCCTAAAGGCCCTAAAGGCCCTAAAGCCTCATTACACCAACTCTTTTTGAAGCTCCAAAGAGCCTTTCACGAAGCCTTTGAGGCCGCTTTCGAAGCTGACGGGGGCGGTGCTGCGCTGCGGCGGGCTCGCAGCAGGCCCCTGGCCCTCCAGGTTTTAAAGCCGATTTATCGGATGTTCAGACCCTGTAGAGGGATTTAGAAGGGTTCTATGAGGGATCTATAGTGGCGTAGGGCCGTGTAGGGTTTTAGAAGTTAGGACAGTGAGGATGCATTGTAGCAGGCCAGTGGAGGCTTCCGCCGGACCATTCTGCCCTTAAACGGACCGTCAACCCTGGTCCAAAACCCCCAACAGACGCTTCCGCAGGCTTGGCGACTACTGAAGACCGGTGGTGCCTCCTGCCCGGCTGCCCAGTCATGGAGGCAGTTTCTCCTCTGGAAACTTCTCAGTTTGTTGCCTGATTTGGGCCAAGAGGGGTTGGGGAGAGCCGAACTACTAGAGCCGTCGCCCCTCATAGCCGCAATAGCTCGACTGCATGCCCCCGGACTCTCTTCTCACCCTCGCGGAATGCGGGGTCTTCGCCGGAGGCCGGCGCTAAGGCCTGGGGCAGTCGCCGAGATGAGTGGGCTCTGAAGCTTTAAACCTTAAGGCGCGATTCTTGAAACCGTGAGCCGAACCCCTTAGGCCACTAATCCCAGGCTCGCCGGCTGGGACGGCCGGCGGCTGCCAGTGGCGGCACCTTGACTGCAGCTAGACGGCTTTGATTCGCACATCTTGTGAGTTCTTGGTTTTGGTTTTGGCTTTGGGCTTTGAATGCTCCTGGATAGGCGAGGCTCGGAGCAACGGACAGTCTGAAAGCCTTAAAACTAAGCCGGAGCCCGCAAAACTCTTTTTCTCTCTTTCTAGCTCTTTCTCTCTTTCTCTCTTTCTCCCTTTCTCTCTTTCACTGTTTCTCTCTTTCTCCTTTCTCTCTTTCTCTCTTTCTCCCTTTCTCTCTTTCTCTCTTTCTCTCTTTCTGTCTCTCGCTCTTTCTCTCTTTCTCTCTTTCTGTCTCTCGCTCTTTCTCGCTTTCTCTCTTTCTCTGTTTCTCTCTTTCTCTCTGCCTCTCTTTTTCTCGTTATCTCTTTCTCTCTTTCACGCGGGAGCACCATCGAAGGAGCTAAAAAAGCTAGCAAATCCTAGAGAGCTCCTTTAATGAAAGCCCAGTGAGCTAAAGCAATCCTTTTCTCATAATGCAGCGAGCTCCAGTCGAGAGTCTTGTTATAACCAGTGTCTGTGCTGAAAGAGCCTGCAGGCTTTCCCGAAAGCTGGCAAAAGTTGAGCGTTCTTCAGCTTTTCGTTAGCTTGCTTTACTGTAGTTGTTAAAAGTTTAGCTTTTTTTCTAGCTTTCTTTAGTTCTGCTAGCTTTCTATGTACATGTTTTTGTTTTGTTGGATTTCCTTGGGTTTTCATGGGATTTCCCTGCCTTTTGTTGTTGACATTAGGCTTTTGGTGGAGTCCACGATTTTCCGATTCAAATCCAGAACAAATCCTACGATGGCGGGCCAAGCGGGGAAGGGTAGGGGAGGGGGGCTGGAGTTGGAAATGTCGGGACGGGGTTTGATGACCGCCCGAAGCCCTCAACCCTTTACCAAAACCCGAAGCCTTGAACCGTAAACCCTAAACCCAGAGGCCTGAGCCCTCAAGCCTGCATCCTAAACCGGGAACCCCAGCACCGTCAACTACAGTTCCAGTCACAACATCATTGTGGGAAATGGTTAGCTTTTTCTTGCTTTTCTTAGCTTTCCTGAGCTTTTCTTAGCTTCAATGTTTTTTCCGGTAGTTTCCTGGAATGCTGAAGAGGTAGGTCCTGAAGCGGTAAGGGATGGGAATGTATGATCTCTTACTCCCTCCCTCCCTCCCTCCCTCCCTCCCTCCCTATCTATATGTATGTGTGTGTATATATATATATATCTAGATATAAATATAAATATAAATAAATATAAATAAAAAAATATAAATAAATAAATATATATATATATAGATATATAATGTTTGTATGATACGGATATACTGGGAAGGTTTCGATGCTGTCCAGCACTGAGGCAGTGCCTTTCGACGACTCGGGTGCCTGCCCCGGCCACCATCGCCCCTGACTCTCTGGGGATCGGCGGGTGTATAGTTTGGGCACATTTGATGGCTTATGTTGGGTCGAATGTTCGAAGCCGAGTCCTGTCTGGAGTCTAGACCTGCATGAGGACGGTGGACAGGAGCCACGTGTCCCTGCCATTCAACTCTTCCTAAGGCAGGCGTCCCTGTTCCTGAGGACTCACGTTGGGAAGCCTGGAACACGCTTGTCTCAGAGGGCTTGAACCTCTACCACACCAGAGACCCCACAACCCCGTGGAGCGCAGCTTCCCCCTTTAGGTGCCGCCTCCCCGATCGTGCCCCTCTTCGACGTTTTTGCCAACTGGATTGACACTCCGGAGGCAGGGTTCTGTAATGTAGGGGCCTCAACACTTAGAATAGCAATCTGTTTAAGGGTTCTGCAAGGGCTTAGAGAGCATGAGCCAGCGAGCGCTGGAAGGCCCCGGACACCGCAGAGACGAAGCCCTGAGCCCCCAGAGGATTTCCCAAAGACCTGCGCATCCTGGACTCTTGGGGTCAACTCCAGCATCCATCACAAAGCCCCGAGTATCCCCAGACCCCCGAACCCCCCTCAAACCCCACGCCCCGCCAAACCCTAAAAAGCCCCAAACCCTAAAGAACCCTAAACCCAAAACCCCAAAACCCTGAACCTGCTGAACCCTAAACCCTAAGCCCAAAACCAGCTGAACCCTAAACCCTAAACCGGCTGAACCCCTCTGCCTCCTTCTCGAAGCCCACACTTCCCTCCGTCAGGTGGAGGGCACCTGTGCGGCCCCCGGGTCGGCCCGGCACCCAGAATTCGGCAAAGATTCATAATATATGTAGTGTGTGTGTGCATATACATATACACATGCATCTATATATACATCTATATATATATA